>JAWQFJ010016621.1:0-45000 GCA_034096865.1 Theodoxus fluviatilis | reverse complement strand
TCGCACACTCCAGTGCGATGTGTTGTCTCGCACACCCCAGTGCCATGTGTTGTCTCGCACACTCCAGTGCCATGTGTTGTCTCACACACTCCAGTGCCATGTGTTGTCTCGCACACTCCAGTGCCATGTGTTGTCTCGCACACCCCAGTGCCATGTGTTGTCTCGCACACTCCAATGCGATGTGCTGTCTCGCACACCCCAGTGCCATGTGTTGTCTCGCACACTCCAGTGCGATGTGCTGTCTCGCACACCCCAGTGCGATGTGCTGTCTCGCACACCCCAGTGCGATGTGCTGTCTCGCACACCCCAGTGCGATGTGTTGTCTCCCACACCCCAGTGCGATGTGCTGTCTCGCACACCCCAGTGCCATGTGCTGTCTCGCACACCCCAGTGCGATGTGTTGTCTCCCACACCCCAGTGCGATGTGTTGTCTCACACACCCCAGTGCCATGTGCTGTCTCCCACACCCCAGTGCGATGTGTTGTCTCGCACACCCCAGTGCCATGTGTTGTCTCGCACACCCCAGTGCCATGTGTTGTCTCGCACACCCCAGTGCCATGTGTTGTCTCGCACACCCCAGTGCCATGTGTTGTCTCGCACACCCCAGTGCCATGTGTTGTCTCGCACACCCCAGTGCCATGTGTTGTCTCGCACACCCCAGTGCCATGTGTTGTCTCGCACACTCCAGTGCCATGTGTTGTCTCGCACACCCCAGTGCCATGTGTTGTCTCGCACACTCCAGTGCGATGTGCTGTCTCGCACACCCCAGTGCGATGTGTTGTCTCGCACACTCCAGTGCGATGTGCTGTCTCGCACACCCCAGTGCCATGTGCTGTCTCGCACACCCCAGTGCCATGTGCTGTCTCGCACACCCCAGTGCCATGTGTTGTCTCGCACACCCCAGTGCGATGTGTTGTCTCGCACACTCCAGTGCGATGTGCTGTCTCGCACACCCCAGTGCCATGTGTTGTCTCGCACACTCCAGTGCCATGTGTTGTCTCGCACACCCCAGTGCCATGTGTTGTCTCGCACACCCCAGTGCGATGTGTTGTCTCGCACACTCCAGTGCGATGTGCTGTCTCGCACACCCCAGTGCCATGTGTTGTCTCCCACACCCCAGTGCCATGTGTTGTCTCGCACACTCCAGTGCGATGTGCTGTCTCGCACACCCCAGTGCCATGTGTTGTCTCGCACACTCCAGTGCGATGTGCTGTCTCGCACACTCCAGTGCGATGTGCTGTCTCACACACCCCAGTGCGATGTGTTGTCTCGCACACCCCAGTGCGATGTGTTGTCTCGCACACCCCAGTGCGATGTGCTGTCTCGCACACCCCAGTGCCATGTGCTGTCTCGCACACCCCAGTGCGATGTGTTGTCTCACACACCCCAGTGCCATGTGCTGTCTCGCACACTCCAGTGCGATGTGCTGTCTCGCACACCCCAGTGCGATGTGTTGTCTCGCACACCCCAGTGCGATGTGTTGTCTCGCACACTCCAGTGCCATGTGCTGTCTCGCACACCCCAGTGCGATGTGTTGTCTCGCACACCCCAGTGCCATGTGCTGTCTCGCACACCCCAGTGCGATGTGTTGTCTCGCACACCCCAGTGCGATGTGCTGTCTCGCACACCCCAGTGCGATGTGCTGTCTCGCACACCCCAGTGCCATGTGCTGTCTCGCACACTCCAGTGCCATGTGTTGTCTCGCACACTCCAGTGCCATGTGTTGTCTCGCACACCCCAGTGCCATGTGTTGTCTCGCACACTCCAGTGCCATGTGTTGTCTCGCACACCCCAGTGCGATGTGCTGTCTCGCACACTCCAGTGCCATGTGTTGTCTCGCACACCCCAGTGCGATGTGCTGTCTCGCACACTCCAGTGCCATGTGTTGTCTCACACACCCCAGTGCCATGTGTTGTCTCGCACACTCCAGTGCGATGTGCTGTCTCGCACACTCCAGTGCCATGTGTTGTCTCGCACACCCCAGTGCGATGTGCTGTCTCGCACACCCCAGTGCCATGTGTTGTCTCGCACACTCCAGTGCGATGTGCTGTCTCGCACACTCCAGTGCGATGTGTTGTCTCGCACACTCCAGTGCGATGTGCTGTCTCGCACACCCCAGTGCGATGTGCTGTCTCGCACACTCCAGTGCGATGTGCTGTCTCGCACACTCCAGTGCGATGTGCTGTCTCGCACACCCCAGTGCGATGTGCTGTCTCGCACACTCCAATGCGATGTGCTGTCTCGCACACCCCAGTGCCATGTGTTGTCTCGCACACTCCAGTGCGATGTGCTGTCTCGCACACCCCAGTGCGATGTGCTGTCTCGCACACCCCAGTGCGATGTGCTGTCTCGCACACCCCAGTGCGATGTGTTGTCTCCCACACCCCAGTGCGATGTGCTGTCTCGCACACCCCAGTGCCATGTGCTGTCTCGCACACCCCAGTGCGATGTGTTGTCTCCCACACCCCAGTGCGATGTGTTGTCTCACACACCCCAGTGCCATGTGCTGTCTCGCACACCCCAGTGCGATGTGTTGTCTCGCACACCCCAGTGCCATGTGTTGTCTCGCACACCCCAGTGCGATGTGTTGTCTCCCACACCCCAGTGCGATGTGTTGTCTCGCACACCCCAGTGCCATGTGTTGTCTCGCACACCCCAGTGCCATGTGTTGTTTCGCACACCCCAGTGCCATGTGTTGTCTCGCACACCCCAGTGCCATGTGTTGTCTCGCACACTCCAGTGCCATGTGTTGTCTCGCACACCCCAGTGCCATGTGTTGTCTCGCACACTCCAGTGCCATGTGCTGTCTCGCACACCCCAGTGCCATGTGTTGTCTCGCACACTCCAGTGCGATGTGCTGTCTCGCACACCCCAGTGCGATGTGTTGTCTCGCACACTCCAGTGCGATGTGCTGTCTCGCACACCCCAGTGCCATGTGCTGTCTCGCACACCCCAGTGCCATGTGCTGTCTCGCACACCCCAGTGCCATGTGTTGTCTCGCACACCCCAGTGCGATGTGTTGTCTCGCACACTCCAGTGCGATGTGCTGTCTCGCACACCCCAGTGCGATGTGTTGTCTCGCACACCCCAGTGCCATGTGCTGTCTCACACACCCCAGTGCGATGTGCTGTCTCACACACCCCAGTGCCATGTGCTGTCTCACACACCCCAGTGCCATGTGCTGTCTCACACACCCCAGTGCGATGTGCTGTCTCGCACACCCCAGTGCCATGTGCTGTCTCACACACCCCAGTGCGATGTGCTGTCTCACACACTCCAGTGCCATTTGCTGTCTCGCACACCCCAGTGCCATGTGCTGTCTCGCACACCCCAGTGCGATGTGTTGTCTCCTAGCACGTGACCTACACCCCACCCTCCTTTGTATCACGTGACCCATCCTTCTTTCTCGTACAGCTCAAGGCGGTCACGTTTCTCATTCAACATGGCGCCAGCGTCAACCGGAAGTCCAGCAGCGGAAAGACGGCACTGCACGTGGCAGCCTCGTGTTGCCCGGATGCTGTGGGTCCCTTGGTGGCGGCAGGAAGTGACGTCATGGCGAGGGAAGGCTGCCGGGGTGACACGCCCCTGCATCTGGCCTGCGCCTTCTGTCACCAGGGGGCAGTCTGGGCGCTTCTCCAGGCGGGCGCGCACGCGCAGACAGAAAACTGGCACTGGGAGACGCCGCTAGCCAGGCTCCTCACGCATGCGCACTCCGTGCGAGATTTCCACGCGAGACAACGACGAGATCTGGCACGTCACCTCATGGCGGTCGGCTTCCGCCTCCGCTCTGCAGTTCCCGCGACAGGAAGTAACATCAGGCGGAAGCAAGGCAGAGACAAGATGGCGGACGTGCACCGCGCACTGTCCATTGCGCAAGCGGAAGTGCCGTCGTTACAGGAGCTGAGTCGCATGGTCATAAGGGAACTTCTTCCGGTGGAAGACCACGCCTCGCGCGTCCGACAGCTGGAAATACCGCGCCATCTACAGGACTTCCTGTGTTTCAGGAACTGACGTCACGCTTGGCATGGCGAAGGCAGAGGATGTGTCGAACTGTGGCTTTGCGACAAACCCAGAGTTCCATGCTCCACTGGTGACCAGGCTGGGCTTGCACTGGCAAGGGTGCAGCAGTCTCGCTCATGGCCGCGCCCTGCCGACAGCTCCGCCCCTGTTTTCCGTGAAAGCAGCAATGGCGGTCTCCCTGGGACTAGAGACAAGAGAGTGAAGAACCGAGGTGCAAGACGACATTCCTTTAGAAAAGTATTGATCACGCGACTCAGTGATCAGGGGGTAAAGTGTGAAGCGCTCTGAGACCCATATGTGAGTGATGAGTCACTACATGAAACCAACACCTTTACCTTGACATCACGTGCTGGCGCCAAGGCAGGGGAGACAGGACCGAGCACAGACAGGTTTTGCATCACTCTCGGGAGGAGGAGGTGGAGGAAGGGCGACACAGGGGAGGTCACTGTGTCTGGCTTGCTGGAGGCAGGCAGGCAGGAGGCAGACAGGCAAGCAGGCAGGCAGCCAGGCAGGCAGGCAGGTCAAGGCAAGGCTCACAAAAAGGCGTGGAGGACGAGGCAGGTGGAGGCAGGTGGAGGACGAGGAAGGTGGAGGCAGGTGGAGGACTAGGCAGGTGGAGGACGAGGCAGGTGGAGGCAGGTGGAGGACGAGGCAGGTGGAGGACGAGGCAGGTGGAGGACGAGGCAGGTGGAGGACGAGGCAGGTGGAGGCAGGTGGAGGACGAGGCAGGTGGAGGCAGGTGGAGGACGAGGCAGGTGGAGGACGAGGCAGGTGGAGGCAGGTGGAGGACGAGGCAGGTGGAGGCAGGTGGAGGACGGGGCAGGTGGAGGAAGAGGCAGGTGGATGACGAGGCAGGTGGAGGACAGGGCAGGTGGAGGCAGGTGGAGGCAGGTGGAGGACGAGGCAGGTGGAGGCAGGTGGAGGACGAGGCAGGTGGAGGCAGGTGGAGGACGAGGCAGGTGGAGGCAGGTGGAGGACGAGGCAGGTGGAGGCAGGTGGAGGCAGGTGGAGGCAGGTGGAGGACGAGGCAGGTGGAGGACGAGGCAGGTGGAGGACGAGGCAGGTGGAGGACGAGGCAGGTGGAGGACGAGGCAGGTGGAGGCAGGTGGAGGACGAGGCAGGTGGAGGCAGGTGGAGGCAGGTGGAGGCAGGTGGAGGACGAGGCAGGTGGAGGACGAGGCAGGTGGAGGACGAGGCAGGTGGAGGCAGGTGGAGGACGAGGCAGGTGGAGGCAGGTGGAGGACGAGGCAGGTGGAGGACGAGGCAGGTGGAGGACGAGGCAGGTGGAGGCAGGTGGAGGACGAGGCAGGTGGAGGACGAGGCAGGTGGAGGACGAGGCAGGTGGAGGACGAGGAGGCAGGTGGAGGCAGGTGGAGGACGAGGCAGGTGGAGGCAGGCAGGTGGAGGCAGGTGGAGGACGAGGCAGGTGGAGGACGAGGCAGGTGGAGGACGAGGCAGGTGGAGGCAGGTGGAGGACGAGGCAGGTGGAGGACGAGGCAGGTGGAGGCAGGTGGAGGCAGGTGGAGGACGAGGCAGGTGGAGGCAGGTGGAGGACGAGGCAGGTGGAGGCAGGTGGAGGACGAGGCAGGTGGAGGACGAGGCAGGTGGAGGCAGGTGGAGGACGAGGCAGGTGGAGGCAGGTGGAGGACGAGGCAGGTGGAGGACGAGGCAGGTGGAGGCAGGTGGAGGACGAGGCAGGTGGAGGCAGGTGGAGGACGAGGCAGGTGGAGGACGAGGCAGGTGGAGGCAGGTGGAGGACGAGGCAGGTGGAGGCAGGTGGAGGACGAGGCAGGTGGAGGACGAGGCAGGTGGAGGCAGGTGGAGGACGAGGCAGGTGGAGGCAGGTGGAGGACGAGGCAGGTGGAGGCAGGTGGAGGACGAGGCAGGTGGAGGCAGGTGGAGGACGAGGCAGGTGGAGGCAGGTGGAGGACGAGGCAGGTGGAGGACGAGGCAGGTGGAGGCAGGTGGAGGACGAGGCAGGTGGAGGCAGGTGGAGGACGAGGCAGGTGGAGGACGAGGCAGGTGGAGGCAGGTGGAGGACGAGGCAGGTGGAGGCAGGTGGAGGACGAGGCAGGTGGAGGACGAGGCAGGTGGAGGCAGGTGGAGGACGAGGCAGGTGGAGGACGAGGCAGGTGGAGGCAGGTGGAGGACGAGGCAGGTGGAGGCAGGTGGAGGACGAGGCAGGTGGAGGACGAGGCAGGTGGAGGCAGGTGGAGGACGAGGCAGGTGGAGGACGAGGCAGGTGGAGGACGAGGCAGGTGGAGGACGAGGCAGGTGGAGGACGAGGCAGGTGGAGGCAGGTGGAGGACGAGGCAGGTGGAGGCAGGTGGAGGACGAGGCAGGTGGAGGCAGGTGGAGGACGAGGCAGGTGGAGGACGAGGCAGGTGGAGGACGAGGCAGGTGGAGGCAGGTGGAGGACGAGGCAGGTGGAGGACGAGGCAGGTGGAGGACGAGGCAGGTGGAGGCAGGTGGAGGACGAGGCAGGTGGAGGACGAGGCAGGTGGAGGCAGGTGGAGGCAGGTGGAGGACGAGGCAGGTGGAGGCAGGTGGAGGACGAGGCAGGTGGAGGACGAGGCAGGTGGAGGACGAGGCAGGTGGAGGACGAGGCAGGTGGAGGCAGGTGGAGGACGAGGCAGGTGGAGGACGAGGCAGGTGGAGGACGAGGCAGGTGGAGGACGAGGCAGTTGGAGGCAGGTGGAGGACGAGGCAGGTGGAGGACGAGGCAGGTGGAGGACGAGGCAGGTGGAGGACGAGGCAGGTGGAGGACGAGGCAGGTGGAGGACGAGGCAGGTGGAGGACGAGGCAGGTGGAGGACGAGGCAGGTGGAGGACGAGGCAGGTGGAGGACGAGGCAGGTGGAGGACGAGGCAGGTGGAGGCAGGTGGAGGACGAGGCAGGTGGAGGACGAGGCAGGTGGAGGCAGGTGGAGGACGAGGCAGGTGGAGGACGAGGCAGGTGGAGGACGAGGCAGGTGGAGGCAGGTGGAGGCAGGTGGAGGACGAGGCAGGTGGAGGACGAGGCATGTGGAGGACGAGGCAGGTGGAGGCAGGTGGAGGCAGGTGGAGGACGAGGCAGGTGGAGGACGAGGCAGGTGGAGGCAGGTGGAGGCAGGTGGAGGACGAGGCAGGTGGAGGACGAGGCAGGTGGAGGACGAGGCAGGTGGAGGACGAGGCAGGTGGAGGCAGGTGGAGGCAGGTGGAGGACGAGGCAGGTGGAGGACGAGGCATGTGGAGGACGAGGCAGGTGGAGGACGAGGCAGGTGGAGGCAGGTGGAGGACGAGGCAGGTGGAGGACGAGGCAGGTGGAGGACGAGGCAGGTGGAGGACGAGGCAGGTGGAGGACGAGGCAGGTGGAGGACTAGGCAGGTGGAGGACGGGGCAGGTGGAGGACGAGGCAGGTGGAGGCAGGTGGAGGCAGGTGGAGGCAGGTGGAGGCAGGTGGAGGCAGGTGGAGGCAGGTGGAGGCAGGTGGAGGACGAGGCAGGTGGAGGACGAGGCAGGTGGAGGACGAGGCAGGTGGAGGCAGGTGGAGGACGAGGCAGGTGGAGGACGAGGCAGGTGGAGGCAGGTGGAGGCAGGTGGAGGCAGGTGGAGGCAGGTGGAGGACGAGGCAGGTGGAGGACGAGGCAGGTGGAGGCAGGTGGAGGACGAGGCAGGTGGAGGACGAGGCAGGTGGAGGACGAGGCAGGTGGAGGCAGGTGGAGGCAGGTGGAGGCAGGTGGAGGCAGGTGGAGGCAGGTGGAGGCAGGTGGAGGACGAGGCAGGTGGAGGACGAGGCAGGTGGAGGACGAGGCAGGTGGAGGCAGGTGGAGGACGAGGCAGGTGGAGGCAGGTGGAGGACGAGGCAGGTGGAGGCAGGTGGAGGACGAGGCAGGTGGAGGACGAGGCAGGTGGAGGACGAGGCAGGTGGAGGCAGGTGGAGGACGAGGCAGGTGGAGGACGAGGCAGGTGGAGGACGAGGCAGGTGGAGGCAGGTGGAGGACGAGGCAGGTGGAGGACGAGGCAGGTGGAGGCAGGTGGAGGCAGGTGGAGGACGAGGCAGGTGGAGGCAGGTGGAGGACGAGGCAGGTGGAGGACGAGGCAGGTGGAGGACGAGGCAGGTGGAGGACGAGGCAGGTGGAGGCAGGTGGAGGACGAGGCAGGTGGAGGACGAGGCAGGTGGAGGACGAGGCAGGTGGAGGACGAGGCAGGTGGAGGCAGGTGGAGGACGAGGCAGGTGGAGGACGAGGCAGGTGGAGGACGAGGCAGGTGGAGGACGAGGCAGGTGGAGGACGAGGCAGGTGGAGGACGAGGCAGGTGGAGGACGAGGCAGGTGGAGGACGAGGCAGGTGGAGGACGAGGCAGGTGGAGGACGAGGCAGGTGGAGGACGAGGCAGGTGGAGGCAGGTGGAGGACGAGGCAGGTGGAGGACGAGGCAGGTGGAGGCAGGTGGAGGCAGGTGGAGGCAGGTGGAGGCAGGTGGAGGACGAGGCAGGTGGAGGACGAGGCAGGTGGAGGACGAGGCAGGTGGAGGACGAGGCAGGTGGAGGACGAGGCAGGTGGAGGCAGGTGGAGGCAGGTGGAGGACGAGGCAGGTGGAGGACGAGGCAGGTGGAGGCAGGTGGAGGCAGGTGGAGGACGAGGCAGGTGGAGGACGAGGCAGGTGGAGGACGAGGCAGGTGGAGGCAGGTGGAGGCAGGTGGAGGACGAGGCAGGTGGAGGACGAGGCATGTGGAGGACGAGGCAGGTGGAGGACGAGGCAGGTGGAGGCAGGTGGAGGACGAGGCAGGTGGAGGACGAGGCAGGTGGAGGACGAGGCAGGTGGAGGACGAGGCAGGTGGAGGACGAGGCAGGTGGAGGACTAGGCAGGTGGAGGACGGGGCAGGTGGAGGACGAGGCAGGTGGAGGCAGGTGGAGGCAGGTGGAGGCAGGTGGAGGCAGGTGGAGGCAGGTGGAGGCAGGTGGAGGACGAGGCAGGTGGAGGACGAGGCAGGTGGAGGACGAGGCAGGTGGAGGCAGGTGGAGGACGAGGCAGGTGGAGGACGAGGCAGGTGGAGGCAGGTGGAGGCAGGTGGAGGCAGGTGGAGGCAGGTGGAGGACGAGGCAGGTGGAGGCAGGTGGAGGACGAGGCAGGTGGAGGACGAGGCAGGTGGAGGACGAGGCAGGTGGAGGCAGGTGGAGGCAGGTGGAGGCAGGTGGAGGCAGGTGGAGGCAGGTGGAGGACGAGGCAGGTGGAGGACGAGGCAGGTGGAGGACGAGGCAGGTGGAGGCAGGTGGAGGCAGGTGGAGGCAGGTGGAGGCAGGTGGAGGACGAGGCAGGTGGAGGACGAGGCAGGTGGAGGACGAGGCAGATGGAGGCAGGTGGAGGCAGGTGGAGGACGAGGCAGGTGGAGGACGAGGCAGATGGAGGACGAGGCAGGTGGAGGACGAGGCAGGTGGAGGACGAGGCAGGTGGAGGACGAGGCAGGTGGAGGACGAGGCAGGTGGAGGACGAGGCAGGTGGAGGCAGGTGGAGGACGAGGCAGGTGGAGGACGAGGCAGGTGGAGGACGAGGCAGGTGGAGGCAGGTGGAGGACGAGGCAGGTGGAGGACGAGGCAGGTGGAGGACGAGGCAGGTGGAGGCAGGTGGAGGACGAGGCAGGTGGAGGCAGGTGGAGGCAGGTGGAGGACGAGGCAGGTGGAGGCAGGTGGAGGCAGGTGGAGGACGAGGCAGGTGGAGGACGAGGCAGGTGGAGGCAGGTGGAGGACGAGGCAGGTGGAGGCAGGTGGAGGCAGGTGGAGGACGAGGCAGGTGGAGGACGAGGCAGGTGGAGGCAGGTGGAGGACGAGGCAGGTGGAGGCAGGTGGAGGCAGGTGGAGGACGAGGCAGGTGGAGGCAGGTGGAGGACGAGGCAGGTGGAGGCAGGTGGAGGACGAGGCAGGTGGAGGCAGGTGGAGGACGAGGCAGGTGGAGGCAGGTGGAGGACGAGGCAGGTGGAGGACGAGGCAGGTGGAGGCAGGTGGAGGCAGGTGGAGGACGAGGCAGGTGGAGGACGAGGCAGATGGAGGACGAGGCAGGTGGAGGCAGGTGGAGGCAGGTGGAGGACGAGGCAGGTGGAGGACGAGGCAGATGGAGGACGAGGCAGGTGGAGGACGAGGCAGGTGGAGGCAGGTGGAGGACGAGGCAGGTGGAGGACGAGGCAGGTGGAGGCAGGTGGAGGACGAGGCAGGTGGAGGACGAGGCAGATGGAGGACGAGGCAGGTGGAGGACGAGGCAGGTGGAGGCAGGTGGAGGACGAGGCAGGTGGAGGACGAGGCAGGTGGAGGCAGGTGGAGGCAGGTGGAGGACGAGGCAGGTGGAGGACGAGGCAGGTGGAGGTAGGTGGAGGACGAGGCAGGTGGAGGACGAGGCAGGTGGAGGCAGGTGGAGGCAGGTGGAGGACGAGGCAGGTGGAGGACGAGGCAGGTGGAGGCAGGTGGAGGACGAGGCAGGTGGAGGCAGGTGGAGGCAGGTGGAGGCAGGTGGAGGCAGGTGGAGGCAGGTGGAGGCAGGTGGAGGCAGGTGGAGGACGAGGCAGGTGGAGGACGAGGCAGGTGGAGGACGAGGCAGGTGGAGGCAGGTGGAGGACGAGGCAGGTGGAGGACGGGGCAGGTGGAGGACGAGGCAGGTGGAGGCAGGTGGAGGACGGGGCAGGTGGAGGACGAGGCAGGTGGAGGCAGGTGGAGGCAGGTGGAGGACGAGGCAGGTGGAGGCAGGTGGAGGACGAGGCAGGTGGAGGCAGGTGGAGGACGAGGCAGGTGGAGGCAGGTGGAGGACGAGGCAGGTGGAGGCAGGTGGAGGACGAGGCAGGTGGAGGCAGGTGGAGGCAGGTGGAGGACGAGGCAGGTGGAGGCAGGTGGAGGACGAGGCAGGTGGAGGACGAGGCAGGTGGAGGCAGGTGGAGGACGAGGCAGGTGGAGGCAGGTGGAGGACGAGGCAGGTGGAGGCAGGTGGAGGACGAGGCAGGTGGAGGCAGGTGGAGGACGAGGCAGGTGGAGGACGAGGCAGGTGGAGGCAGGTGGAGGACGAGGCAGGTGGAGGCAGGTGGAGGCAGGTGGAGGCAGGTGGAGGCAGGTGGAGGCAGGTGGAGGCAGGTGGAGGACGAGGCAGGTGGAGGACGAGGCAGGTGGAGGACGAGGCAGGTGGAGGCAGGTGGAGGACGAGGCAGGTGGAGGACGGGGCAGGTGGAGGACGAGGCAGGTGGAGGACGAGGCAGGTGGAGGCAGGTGGAGGACGAAGCAGGTGGAGGCAGGTGGAGGACGAGGCAGGTGGAGGCAGGTGGAGGACGAGGCAGGTGGAGGACGAGGCAGGTGGAGGACGAGGCAGGTGGAGGCAGGTGGAGGACGAGGCAGGTGGAGGACGAGGCAGGTGCGAGAAACAGAACCAGTCTGCACGTGCAGCCTTGAGGAGGAAGGGCCACGGAATGTGTGACAGAGGAAGAAGACTGATGAGGGTTCGCCAGATTATGGATATGCAATCCATAGCAACCCATAGTAATCCATAGTAATCCATAGCAATCCAAAGCAGTCCAAAGCAGTCCATAGCAATCCAAAGAAACCCAAAGAAATCCAAAGCAATCCAAAGGACGTTTCTGGAAATAATTTAAATCGATCTCTGTTATCATACAGGAGTCGGTATCGACATTGAGACGAGCAGTAGACAGTTTGGTTTCAGAAACAGATTTATAACAAGAAACTGAATGGACGTTGCCAATAATTACAGCGATCACGTGTTTACAAAGGACCGGAAATTCCTTTTGGATTGCTTTGGATCGCACCCCCATAGTCGTGAGAGAGGTGCAGATGGGGTTTGGGACGCTTTTCAAATTTAGAGAATGGAATTGGGGGACCAGACAGGAGAAGGGGGATGTTGTGAGGGAGTTTGGATGGAGTCCGGGGTGGGTGGGTGGGGGGGGGGGGGGGGGGGGGGAGGGAGGGAGGGAGGGGCGGCTGGACTGTGGAAAGTTGTTGGAATGGGTGACTTTTATTGAGGGGTTTGGGGGTGGGGGTGGGGGTGGGGAGCGAGGAGGACGGGGTTTGAGCGGGGGGGGGGGGGGGGGTCTGGGATTGTAGGGGTGGGGGTGGGGGGTGGGTGGGGGGGTGGCGGTGAAACGGACAGAAACTGAAGAGAGTCAAGACGGGACCAAGTAGGGGGACAGGCGTATGGAATAGAAGTAATTGGAGAAATGAGTTTCTGCTTGTAAGAGTGGGAAAAAAACCGCACTACATTGTACTTTGTTCGGTGGATCTATCACTGATGAAGTGCTTGCTTGCTCAAAATACGCTTTGTGTTCAAGTTGCGAGTCAAAACACGCTGTGTTCAACTGTAAACTGATTCCGTTACCCACTTCAGTATTGTAGCACAGTGGATGTTCTAGTTGTTCTTGTTTCAAACGGACAATCAATAAACTTCGGCTACTAACAATAATATGAAGTTGTCCTGCGTTTTTCATTCTAAGAACGAGATCAGTTGCAATTTCGATGCCAAACTTTAGTATAACCCCAGCACCTAAGAAATGACAATGTCGACTATATAAATTATTACATTTACGGGAAAATGCAGAAAATCAAAATATCAACTGACTAAAAGTGCATTTGTATTGGCTGCTAGCTTTCTTCACTCGCTGTTAACAAGTAAAATTCAAGAGTTACTTCTCTTGTAAGGCTTTGCCAAGTCTGGAGGAGTAGCGCCCCTTTGCACCGGAAATGGAGATAGTTTACCAAACTTAAACCACTCTTGGTCGTTTTCAACCTAAGGGCGCCTTGTAGCGTGCAAAATAGTAACCCGTGCAAAACAGTACCCGGAAGTCATCGCAGAGTTATCTGCGAGGGACGTGCTTTATGCAATTTACCGCTCCTGCACCTGTTCTTCGCATGGAGTATATTCCGACAAACGACGCATTAGTTGCTTTACGAGGTTTTGGTGCATTTGTGTAGTTTAACACATGATGTAGCGTTCAAAAAAGTTTTTCCCCGTGTAAAGCCGTCTCCCCTGCCGGAAATAATATGGGAGTCACCTCCCTGTAGTCTGTTTGTAGTCTGGTTTTATAAAACGCGACCGTTGACTGACTTGGCACGCCCGGGGAGTTATGCTAAGATCCGGCCGCGTAAATATATCTGCGTTTTGTGACAAACGTCTTGCTCGGCGGTACTGTACTCCATGCACCTTAACGGTGCGCGTGATTCGGGTGTAATCTTAAGCTAAACGACGTTCCGAATGTTTCCGACTTCGACCATTTCAGCAGCGCCAATAAACGTCGTTTAGCTTAAGATTACACCCGAATCACGCGCACCGTTAAGGTGCATGGAGTACAGTACCGCCGAGCAAGACGTTTGTCACAAAACGCAGATATATTTACGCGGCCGGATCTTAGCATAACTCCCCGGGCGTGCCAAGTCAGTCAGGCGGAGTGGCGGGTGCCGTCTCTTTTTAGAGTGGAATTCTCAGCACGTCCCTCGCAGATAACTCTGCGATGACTTCCGGGTACTGTTTTGCACGGGTTACTATTTTGCACGCTACACGCCTTATGCTCCGTATCACGCATGTTGCGCAACAGAAGCTTGAGGAGAAAGCGGAGAGCTTTAATGAAATGTGCATTGACGCCAGAACCAAAAATAGAAAGAACTTTGCTACACTATTTACATCGCACTACACGTTACAACTCAACACGTCGAATATTCCTATGAACTAGGAGCTTGATCTATTCGTGGCCTATCAGCATTTGGGGACTGAATGAAGCTTCAGAATTTCCAAAGTCAGATTCCTATCACTGTACACCCGAGCCCATGAAATCAATGCGCTGCTGTGCACACGTTTGCCGATCTTGGAGAGAAATCAGCGAGCTCTGAATTGTTCGTTGTACACGCAGCCCATCCTAGTTCACTAAAGATTTCGCCTTCCGGCGAAAGTGTCTCCAGCCCAGTTGACATTTTCGTCCTAAATATGCATGAGAAGGTCACACGAGAGGCTTGTGGGATAGCCGATATGCTCCCTGACATACGCCGTTAACTATTTCGCACAAAACTCTTAACTCTGAACTTGCTCTTGTTGAGGCAATAAACAAGCGTTTATTCGATAAAATAAAATGTTTGTGTTGAAATAGAAACAAGTTTTGACATCTCAATGATTTTTGTAAAAATGGGGAGAAAAGAATAGTATCAGAACGAACTATTTTGGGCGCAATGCTGTAATGCGAAGGGTCAAGTCTACTATGCATTCATTGCGAACTGTGCCAGAGTCACGTGACTCGGGTTTTCAGAACACACGCAGCCGAGACTGAAGCAGCGTGAGCTCTATGACGATGTAGCAGGCTCAGGAGTTTCGATTGGTCGGTTTCTTTAATTACTTTAAAAGCACGTTACCATTAAAAGTTTAGGGTTTTGGAGACCCTCCTTGGATACATGAATCCCCAAATGAGTTCACATTCATTTATATCCCTCTTGGTCGAATAGACAACTTCAGAAAAGGATTAAGATCGAAAATCATTATAACATAAGGGAGATAACCATTACCAGTCGCAGAGGAAGGTCAAGGGAATCCCAAAATGTGTGTCGTCTGCTACTTTGTTACACGCATGGGTATAAATGCGGACGTGTCAGGGCCGGATCTAGGGGGGGGTGCTGGGGGTGCTCGAGCACCCCCCCCCCCCAAAAAAAAAAAAAAAAAAAAAAAAAAACCTCCGTGGCAGCCGGGAGTTGGGGGAAGGAGGGAGGGGGGGGGGGGGGTGGTTGCTCAAATATGTTGATCTACTTCCCACCTCATCGGATATCGGCACACTTTGCTTGGTAGCAGAGACAGTATAGTTAGTAAAAAGCTTGGGAAGGAGGGGGGGGGGGGGCTAAAAGATGCTGGGCCCAGATGCTGTACTACTCTCCACTTGGTATAAGCACACTCTACTTGGCAGCCAAGGTAGCTGGGGAGGGAGGGGGGGGGGGGGGGTGCTGCTATAATTAAGATGCCTTCCTTTTGCTACTCGCACAGACAAATCAAACCCGGGCAGAGACAGGAAGAATCTGTGACCAAACAAAAACTCTTGGAAATGACCGCACTGCCAGATTGCACAGATTTGCACCATTTTTCTCAAAATTTTCCGGGGGGGCATGCCCCCGGACCCCCCTAGAGGGGCGTGCCTGCTTCGCAGGCACGCACTCGTGGCTTCGCCACTTCGATGAGAAGACCCTAAAACAATTTTAAGCACCCCCCCTCAAAAAACTTTGATCCGGCCCTGCGTGTACTACAGATATCAAACGAAGACATACAATCCACTCTGTCACGGTGATGAGAGCACGAAAACATTCATTTCTTCGAAATTTGAAAGCAATCGACACGTTTGCCACTTCCATGGTATGCAAACTCTATGGTTCGAAACATGTTTACCGTGCAAGTCCGTGGAGTGACTTCCGTTTAATTCGATCTTTAGTATGAGACAATCAAATGAGACTACGGGTTCTGTAGTTTCATCATTGCCAGGCACAGCAAGGCGCACTCTAGTGTGAAGCAGTTAAAGCGCCTTCTGAGATGCTCCAGCTGCTGCGCGACCTTGATGGAAGTTGACCTCTGCCACTGGGTGAAACGTCACCAAAGCTTGTGTATCAATCATAATCGACCCTAATGCTTTTATTTAGTCGTTTCTTCGATCAAGAGGGATACATTAGAGTGTGAAAGAATTTTGGGGATTCGTGTATTCAAAGAGGGCCTCCAAAACCCTAAACTTTTGATTATAATGTGCTTTCAAAGTTATTAAATAAAACCAACTAATCAAAACTCCTGAGGCTGGTACATCGTAGCAGAGATGAAGCAGAGTGCAACGGAATGCAGGGTTTGTCTGCAGCTCGCAAGTTCTGGCATCAGTAAAGGAGGCAGACGTGCAAAGGATATTGATCATGTGGGGTGGTTTGGTTTGGTTTGGTTTGGTTCAGTTCGATGTGATTTTGTTTGTTGTTTTGTTTTGTTTTGTTTTGTTTGTTTTGGTTTGGTTTGGTTTGGTTTGGTTTGGTTTGGTTTGGTTTGGTTTGGTTTGGTTTGATCACGGACAGCATAAGCCAGGCAAGAGAAGCTCCATAATTTGTTTGCGATGCTTGTGCCGCACCTTCTGGTCAGACAGGGTTCCCAGCTCGGAGATCCCTGCTCGGAGATCCCTGCTCGGAGATCCCTGCTCGGCCAAACCCTCCAGGCAAGCACACCCTTCTCAGACGGCGTACACTTCGCTGCCTGGGGCGTGTCCATCGAATGGTCAGTGGCAGAATCCCAACGGACCGCCAATGCGGCAAACTGTCGACAGGCAGAGATCAGCTGGTTGTCCACCACTGCGATGCAAGGATCTGTGCCAGCGCGACCTTGAAAGGCGAGGTATCGGCACCTCGGGCCGGGAAGACGCCGCCACGGACAGCCCATTGGGAGGAGAGAGCTCAGGGACAGACAGGGGGAGGCAGAGCTCAGGGACAGACAGGGGGAGGCAGAGCTCAGGGACAGACAGGGGGAGGCAGAGCTCAGGGACAGACAGGGGGAGGCAGAGCTCAGGGACAGACAGGGGGAGGCAGAGCTGAGACGCTGGAGGCTGGAGGACAGACAGGGGGAGGCAGAGCTCAGGGACAGACAGGGGGAGGCAGAGCTCAGGGACAGACAGGGGGAGGCAGAGCTCAGGGACAGACAGGGGGAGGCAGAGCTCAGGGACAGACAGGGGGAGGCAGAGCTCAGGGACAGACAGGGGGAGGCAGAGCTCAGGGACAGACAGGGGGAGGCAGAGCTGAGACGCTGGAGGCTGGAGGACAGACAGGGGGAGGCAGAGCTCAGGGACAGACAGGGGGAGGAGAGCTGAGACGCTGGAGGACAGACAGGGGGAGGCAGAGCTCAGGGACAGACAAGGGGAGGAGAGCTGAGACGCTGGAGGACAGACAGGGGGAGGCAGAGCTCAGGGACAGACAGGGGGAGGCAGAGCTCAGGGACAGACAGGGGGAGGCAGAGCTCAGGGACAGACAGGGGGAGGCAGAGCTCAGGGACAGACAGGGGGAGGAGAGCTGAGACGCTGGAGGCTGGAGGACAGACGCACTCGACGCCAGGTCAGGATGCGCCGGGATGTCACCATCACTTCAAATGCAACCGTTGCCATAGAGGATGGATGGATGGACAGTGTTTTACGGCCTATCAGCCTTGTAGGCTATATAAGGCCATGATGCACGAAAATCACTAGAACAGTTTAGAGTAAAGGTTAATCTCAAGTCACGGTGTACCTAGTTGTTCGCCTTTTACGAATCGCGTAGGGAGACGCGGTGGGTCAATTCTTACCCCGAACCCACAGGGGGTTCGTTGCCATTGAGACTGCCTCTACAGATTGGGACTGCACAGTCACAGCAGTCTGCAACCAGACAACAACTCCCAGGCCAGGACTCATAGTGGGACACGTTTGATGAAGGACCCCTAGGCTTTGTTTTGCTAGTTGAAACAGTTTATCTGTTCACTTGTTCCTGCCTGTCGGGCTTCAAGGAAGCAGCAAACCAGTCCCTACTGGCACTTCACAGCGTGACATGGCTTGGAAACGGGACGGGTGGGGGGGGGGGGGGGGGGGGGGGTGCAAGTCTGGTGGTCTTGGGGAGATGGAAAGGGACTGGAGAGGATTAGGGATGCTGCCATTCAGTGTGAGGAGAGAGAGATCAAGAGCGGGGTCGGGGGAGAGTGATTACGGGAGTGGGTGTCGGGTAGAAAGAGGACAGGAGCGAGGTCAGGGGAATGGGGGTGGGGGGGTGGGGTGGGGGGTTGGGCGACCAGAGAAGAGGCTGCTGGCTCTGCGGGCGAGTACACATTTCCAGCATAGAAAATCTCAGGGTAACCAGATGTTTTCCATCGATTCCTTGCAGAAAACTGCTTGGCAACTTCGTGCACTTGTGTGTGTGTGACAACAGGCAACAGTTGAAAGCACTCCAACGTTTACAGAAAAGTCTCTGGTTCGATCCTTGCATACACTGATACAGTATGAAAGTGTTTTCATCTTTCCTCTGGTGTTCTGCTCAGCTTCAGCATCTGCCTTTAGCATCAGGCTACAGCTGGGTTTTCATCTTTCCTCTGGTGTTCTGCTCAGCTTCAGCATCTGCCTTTAGCATCAGGCTACAGCTGGGTTTTCATCTTTCCTCTGGTGTTCTGCTCAGCTTCAGCATCTGCCTTTAGCATCAGGCTACAGCTGGGGGTCACAGTAAAGAGCACATGAAATCTCTGATGACATCATTTATTGATAAACGTAAAACATTTCTTTCAAGCAAATGACCACTTAAAATGTTAAACATCACCAAAACAGAAATGGGATGGTAATATCTATGACAACATGTCTGACATATTCAGATGAAGGAACATCACCAAAAACTCAAGTTGTATGGTAATATCTGTAAGACGACATGTCCGACATATTGAGGTGAAGTAACGTCACCACACTCAAGCTGTATGGTAATATCTCTGACAACACATCCAACATATTCCCATGGCGGCTTCCGTCGTGGCTGTTATACCCAGGCCCTGGACAGGTTAAAAGTACAGCAAGTCATACGCGTACAACCATATTAAAGCTTTGTATAAGGCTAGCAATACCACTAAACCTTGCGCCATATTAATTATGTACAACCCATGTAAAATCTCATCCTGGTCTTTTGGTTTCGTGTAGCTTTCCTCGAGGAGGGCCAGGACATCCAACTCAGGAACAAGAAACTTCTGGAAATAGGTCAGTGCACTCACCCGAGTCCCTTTATCGAGTGCCAGCACAGGCGTTGCGACAACAGTGAGATGTTGAAATAGTTTCCATGGAAACAGCAGAGTGATGTCACCCTGAAGACACTCCTGGATGCTGATGGAATCTTCCCAGACTTTGAAGTGCCAAGGGCAGCAACATGAGGGGGGGGGATGGGGGGGGCAGCAAGAGAAAAGCAGGTAGCAGATAGCTTAAGGGAGGAGGACAGAGCATCACAGAAGCCACGGCACTGTGGACTGAGATCCAAGCTTGACTGCAGACTCCGCAGTTGTCTCCTCATGACATCAAACAAAAGGAATTCTTCAAGACCTCCGCAACTTCTACAGTGGGGCATCACTACTTGCAGACAGCCCTTTGTCACAGCCCAAGATATGGTGTGCCTCTGTGTGCGTGTGTGTGTGTGTGTGCACATGTACAATGTGTGTATGTGCACGTGTGTACAGTGTGTGTGTGTGCATGTACACTTGCACAGTGTGTGTGTGTACTAATATGCAGTGTGCATGTGTGTGAGTGTGTGTGTAAACATAAACCTTCCACACTTTAAATGTCAGACATTCATAGCAGGGGCCCGTGTTGGACTCAAGGCCACCCTGTGTCCATTGCTGTGTCCACTGCTGTGTCCATTGCTGTGTCCATTGCTGGGTCCATTGTTGCATCCAGCCCATTCTGGTCAAAGCCAGCAGCTGCCCACTCATGGCTGCCTACAAACCCCCCCCCCCCCCCCCTTGTTGCTCCTCTTTCTCTGGTCACAACTCTCCCCCACAGTGATGATGTATGGGACCCAGGACATTGCTGTATATCACAAGGTAGAAACCAATATTTTCTTGTCAGTGAAACAGCACAACTGTAAGTTCACAAGACATAAAGCAAAGACAAAATCCATCAAAATAGAATTAAAAATAGTACCCTTTTGTGAGAACCGACAGCATCGGGGACAAGGACAAGAAAACAAATATTCCTTTCATGACAGGAGATGTCATCACTTCATTCCACTACATAAAACTTGTCCCAATGAGGACATGACCTCAGCAGACACCAACTGCTGCTCTTGCAGAAAGCAGTCGTCTCCACCCAGCACTAACTCCTTTCCAAGTCCAAAGATGATGGACCAAAATGCAAGAGCAGCCACATCTCACAGCTGTCTGGCATCACAGAGACTGACAGCATGGTGATGCCGCCTACCTGGTCTGTGGCACTACTCATCCTGCAGCCACAGAGTGTGCCAGGCTTTGTATCTCCACAGACCATCAAATCTGGAGCCGCCCGGAACTGCCTGTAGACAGCCCAGACATGACCCGTGGTGTCACGGGGAGCGGCACCAGGTAAAATGTCCCGACTCCACTCTACACTGCACTGCCCAGGACTTCCTGTCAGAATCTTTCATTTTGTCTGCTTGTAAGTTTCACTTTCAGATGCATTACTTACTCTTCCAAGCATACGCACATGTTCTACCATGACATCATTGTCAAACTAAGACTGACAGATCAGAATAATTTCTGTCTTGATCTCTGTAAGTTTCATATTCAGATATTCAGATTCATGGTAAACTAAAGTCCTACAGGGCATGTTCTACACAGTAAATAACAACCATCTACAACTGACAGACCAGAACACGTACACCTAAGCACAGATGTTTCCTGGCATGACAGTCTAGGCAGACGACACGGACACTTGTAAGCAGGTGAGAAAGTGGAAATCTTGAAGAAGCACTCATAAATCTAGATGGTACACCCTACCATAGCACACTTTTCAATGCAGGAAAAAAACCCATCCATGCAATAAATTCCACCAAGACTGTACTCAGCCAAGAGAATGAGAGTAAATGAAAACAAGGCAAGGCCAAGAAAAGAAACGAGTCAGTCTGGACAGGAAGTGGGGGCACGTCAGCTACAAACACAAAAGCAGACTCCACAGCTGGTCGAGAAATGTCCTGGCTCCGATAGCCAAGTGTTTTACCTACTCTGCCATAGTAGCAGTCTTATCTGACCAATCAGAATACAGCTTCAGTCTTGTCCTGCATCCTGATTGGTTGGAAAAAGACTGCTGCCACAGCCAATTAGGTCTAACATTCCTCAATTATAAAGGCCTTCAGGGGACAAAATCAATATGAACTGCAAACTTTCTATTCTGCCTGGCAAGACCTGTCTTTGGTCTTCCATAGAAAAACATTGCCCAGACCATTTCCCTGTACAGCAGTACGGGGTTTTCACGCACTAAAATATATTTGAAAAAGACCACAAACAGGCAAAACTATCCCAAACACGGATCTTCCTTCCAAGCCAAGCTCAGCACAAACCAACACAGAAAAGACATCTTCGACAAAGATGTCAAGCAAGAAGAAATGCACTCACTGACAAGAAAAATCTTCCCAAACACAACAAGAGGATAGATTTGATGTCTTGCAGTACAAGATGGGGGAAAGGAAAGAAAATATGTAACCAACATGTGGGTTGGAGAGGGCAAAGGTCAGCCCAGGTCATGACCTTTAGTGGCAGATGTTGTCACCGCTCAAAGTTCTGCAGTCCACACAGGAAACGCTTGCAACAGACCAGGTGGGCAGTATGGGGGTCAGCTAGAGTTTTTGTTCTTGCTTGCTGGTCTTGTCACACATTCCACCACAGCCGCCCGTACACTGCCCGGTCTTTCCCAGAGATTCAAGGTCAAGCTGTCGCACTGCCGATCCCACAGAATGAGGCTTGGAGAAAAGGAAGGATGAATGCAAATGCTGGATGAAAATTAAAGCTTTTTCCAAAATCCACAGTTCACCACAACGTCGCCACGAACAGGAAGAAATGCTGCGGAGTTTCAACGCCTTGGGCAGGGACAGCTTCAGGAGTCCTACAAAAATAAAAATGACAAAATGGTTTGTTTGTTTTTTAAATTGGACTAGCAGCATACCTTTCTTCCAGAACATTCATGAGTACTGAAACACAATACTCTGAACATTCCCATTTTGAACGTCTCTCATTCACACACAGTAGTATTGGTTGCCTCAGAATTGCTTTTCCTTTACCTTCTTCCTCCTCAAAAAATATTTTCTTTTTCCCCCTTTTATTTCAGTTGTCTTAACAACCCAGCATGCTTCATATGCTATCCAATTGAGGGCTTAACACACTTACCACCGGACATCCCGGTGCGTTCCACAAAAAATGGCTTTTCTCTCCCGTAGACGTCTCTCAACATCCCGCATGACACCACACTTACACGGGAAGCTGCCATGTTTTCCATGGTAATGGTAATCTTGCAAGACTTTGAGCAATAGCTCCGCAGTGAAGTTGCTATCATCTGCCATATTAATTGTTATTTTCTGGCAATCGAGTGAATTTTTCTTAATTTTGGAAACATCACAATGTCAGGCGAGCCCCAGCCAGGCCCATCGCATGTTTTTTGCGAAGATAGCAATGCAGAAAGTGTTGAATTACCATTGTTTGACCTGGAATAGGACAATGAGAGTGACCTATATCCAGAGATTCTGACTAGCAAAGTCGACAGCGATCATCTCCGATTAAATGGACCTGCAGTCTGACTCAGATCACACTAGAGAAGTTTGCGGAGGAAGTGGGCGTGCTTCGCGACCTGCTTGTCGGTGCGTCAGCCTCTGGTTTTCTTGAATTATTTCTAGATGATTCATTTTTCCAACATGTTGCGGGACAGACGAACTTGTATGCTGTCTAAAGTCTAAAAGCTGGCGGAAGAGTTGTGAGGACTGAGTGTGGAAAGTCACCACTGCCAAAGAAATCAAACTGTTCTTCACACAAAATGTTGCTATTAAATTTTTCTCTATTTCAATTTTATTTTGTCCTCTATGATCTTCCCTTGTGAGGTACTGTGTGTTTTTTTTATCATAAGGCAGTGTGTGTAGTCAAGGGGGAGTTAACTCTTCACTTGCATGGGCTTTAGATCGTACCTGTAGTCTAGATAAGATGCCATAATAGTGGTTTTGGGAAGGGAACTGAGGAACTGTATCTTTTCAGAGATTCCTAGCTACTCTGCATTTCAATTTTTTGGTGTCCATTATTTGAGCCTCAAAGGAAAGATGAACATTTCTTATGTAAGAGAAATATGTTATCCAAAAGAAGGAATTAAAACTTTTTGGAGAAAAAAAGAGTGTTTTTTCTTAAATTGATTTTTATTTAACTCTTAAACGTTTGTCATTTTCAGGCTTTTTTTAAAGCTAAGACTACACATACTATCTTTAGCAAAGCTTATATACGTTATTGCTGATATAAAATATGACATATTATATACCATTTTATTCAGAACAAACTAACCTTTCTTACTATGATATTTGATTTGAGAAAAAACTGTTATGTATAAACTATTTTTATAAAAATATGCAGAAAAAAAACACAAAAAATGCACAAAATTGACAACACTCTACAATCACAAAGAACAATTTTGGGGGGGGGGGATAGTTTCTTTTGTTTTCTTTATTTCTAACATAAAATACAACTATATTTACACATAAAATTTCAATCTGCATATTTTTTCAATCAAATTTAGTGATTTGAGAGAGTTTTTTGTAAAGCTACTAGTCTGAAGCTTTCGGCGAAAAACCCCCCCATAAAATAATGCACTTAACAACAGGTGAACTTACTTATTCAAAATGTATTTCTTTTCCTCTTGTCTAAGTTACACATAAATCATTTGTGCATAAACCATATTTACACACACAAAAACTGTCAATGTGAAATGAAAACCAAAAAAAAACTGGTTCTATGTGCCTGCCGATGCAATTAAATCTGGTGGTACTCCAGCAGGCAGTTGCGGTCATTCTGTAAACACAGGAATGTGTTGCAGGCTACAGAGTAAGTTCTTGTTTTCCTTTCTATTTTGAATTTAGTGTAGCACAGCTTACAGTTTCTTCTGTCTTTAGTTTTGCACATGTTGGGGATGATGCTGTGGATGGTGTATGTGACTGGCTTGTCCGCAACCGGCACATCCACATCAACATCAAACCCCCCCCGTTGCCTTATAAGTTCTTCAGTGAAGGCCAGCTGATTATACTTTGCATTCCTTTTCAATTCTTCTACATCTCTGTGTTGTTCTCGCCAGTTTTGAAATAAAATGTATGAGTTCACCCTAGCTATATCCAAGAACAATTTACAGAATAAAAAGAAGCAAATACGTCCGATGAACAAAGATAAAAATAGCAACACGCACCTTCGATAATCAATCCCGTTGATGTTTGGATCTATATTTTCGCCATTGCTTGAAAATGACGATTCATCATCACACCAAACTTCATCATCACTTGAATCATAAGCAATATCATCTTCAGAAGATGATTCTTGGTCCATATTTGACGATTTTATCGAGCAGCGAAGCAAAACCAGTGACGCTAAAAAATTTAAGATGGCGGTCGGGAAGCAGATGCTTTGCTGCGCAGTAAATAACTATTTTTGCATATTTTCGGAATTAAACTGAAATATATTATAACTTTTTTTGCTTAGCAATGCTTTTTCTTCAATGATATGTAATTTTTTCAATAATTTTTTTTTTTTACATTTAAATTATAAGTGTTATTGTTATCGACCACCGGTGGTCGAAATCATGCATAGAAAACGTTTGAGAGTTAAGGTAACTGTTAAAATTTACACGGTTGCCTCCCTTTTCGTGGGGTTTAGAGTTAGGGTTTTTGCCCAAGGTACCGGTGGTAAGAGAGCTAAAGTGATTTTTCCTCACTTTAGTAATAATGATTATTATTATTTCTATACCTACACCTAGGGATAGCAAAACCAGCATATAAACTTTTTCTTTTTTCTTTTGCATCAAGTCAAACCTCTCTTTTCTTTCATGAATTGTTTTCTTTCTTTTTAAATCTGATAATAAATAAATAACCTTCACTCATTCAGAAGTTAAATGGCTACTTCTTGGCAGAATTTCCTCAAATTAACATTAGAAACAAAACTCTTTACCTCTCATCAGGAAAAGGCAACTCTGTTACTAACCTGTCCGCCTAAGGAGTTGTCTCCCCCTTGGTAACTCTCGCCGTTGAGGTTCATGTACATGGCCGACTGCTGGGAAGAAGACATGCTGTAGCCTCCTCCTGCAACACAGGCACTCCGTCAGTTGGGAAAAGACAGACAGACAGATGGATGGACAGACAGACAGATGGTCAGATGAATGGATAGATGAACAGACAGACAGATGGATCAACAGAGAGATTGACAGAAACAAAGTGAGAGAAAGATAAGAGCTAGAAAAATGAAGCACACAATAATATCAATCAGGAAAAGTTTAGTTTGACAAGTGATATTACTCCTAAACAACTGTTCATCTTAAGTGACACCTTAAACTAAAGGGAGAAGTGTGTGTGTGTGTGTGTGTGTGTGTGTGTGTGTGTGTGTATGTGTGTGTGTGTGTGTGTGTGTGTGTGTGTGTCTGTTGGAGAGAATGAGGTGTTCATGGGCCAGTCCTATGGCTACTAAACAGCAGGAACACACACACACTCACACAAAACAAGGACAGTGTTCACAGACTCGGGGCAAACAACAGAGACACTGCACACTGCACTTGTGAGTGACAGGAAAGGCAGGCTGGGGAGAGGGGATACGCACCCTGGGAGGAGTGGTCGGGAGTGTGTGCGTGGGAGACGACAGAGGCACTGCACAGTGCACTTGTGAGTGACAGGAAAGGCAGGCTGGGGAGAGGGGATACGCACCCTGGGAGGAGTGGTCGGGAGTGTGTGCGTGGGAGACGACAGAGGCGGCAGCGGAGGCGGCAGCCTTGGCCGCGTACAGGTTGGCTTCCTCTTGCGCCTTGGCCAGGTTCTTCTTGTAGCGGATGCGCTTGTTGCCAAACCAGTTTGACACCTGTACAACACAGCAGGCAGCTTTTCAATGGAAGTCAGAGATACACACAAACCAGTTTGACACCTGTACAACACAGCAAGCAGCTTTTCAATGGAAGTCAGAGATACACACAAACCAGTTGGACACCTGTACAACACAGCAGGCAGCTTTTCAATGGAAGTCACAGATACACACAAACCAGTTGGACACCTGTACAACACAGCAGGCAGCTTTTCAATGGAAGTCACAGATACACACAAACCAGTTGGACACCTGTACAACACAGCAGGCAGCTTTTCAATGGAAGTCACAGATACTCACAAACCAGTTGGACACCTGTACAACACAGCAGGCAGCTTTTCAATGGAAGTCAGAGATACACACAAACCAGTTTGACACCTGTACAACACAGCAGGCAGCTTTTCAATGGAAGTCACAGATACTCACAAACCAGTTGGACACCTGTACAACACAGCAAGCAGCTTTTCAATGGAAGTCAGAGATACACACAAACCAGTTTGACACCTGTACAACACAGCAAGCAGCTTTCAATGGAAGTCACAGATGCACACAAACCAGTTTGACACCTGTACAACGCAGCAAGCAGCTTTTCAATGGAAGTCAGAGATACACACAAACCAGTTTGACACCTGTACAACACAGCAGGCAGCTTTTCAATGGAAGTCACAGATACTCACAAACCAGTTGGACACCTGTACAACACAGCAGGCAGCTTTTCAATGGAAGTCAGAGATACACACAAACCAGTTTGACACCTGTACAACACAGCAGGCAGCTTTTCAATGGAAGTCACAGATACTCACAAACCAGTTGGACACCTGTACAACACAGCAAGCAGCTTTTCAATGGAAGTCAGAGATACACACAAACCAGTTTGACACCTGTACAACACAGCAAGCAGCTTTCAATGGAAGTCACAGATGCACACAAACCAGTTTGACACCTGTACAACGCAGCAAGCAGCTTTTCAATGGAAGTCAGAGATACACACAAACCAGTTTGACACCTGTACAACACAGCAGGCAGCTTTTCAATGGAAGTCACAGATACTCACAAACCAGTTGGACACCTGTACAACACAGCAGGCAGCTTTTCAATGGAAGTCAGAGATACACACAAACCAGTTTGACACCTGTACAACACAGCAGGCAGCTTTTCAATGGAAGTCACAGATACTCACAAACCAGTTGGACACCTGTACAACACAGCAAGCAGCTTTCAATGGAAGTCACAGATGCACACAAACCAGTTTGACACTTGTACAACGCAGCAAGCAGCTTTTCAATGGAAGTCAGAGATACACACAAACCAGTTTGACACCTGTACAACACAGCAAGCAGCTTTTCAATGGAAGTCAGAGATACACACAAACCAGTTGGACACCTGTACAACACAGCAAGCAGCTTTTCAATGGAAGTCACAGATACACACAAACCAGTTGGACACCTGTACAACACAGCAAGCAGCTTTTCAATGGAAGTCCACACAAACCAGTTTGACACCTGTACAACGCAGCAAGCAGCTTTTCAATGCAAGTCACAGATACACACAAACCAGTTTGACACCTGTACAACGCAGCAAGCAGCTTTTCAATGCAAGTCACAGATACACACAAACCAGTTTGACACCTGTACAACGCAGCAAGCAGCTTTTCAATGGAAGTCCACACAAACCAGTTTGACACCTGTACAACGCAGCAAGCAGCTTTTCAATGGAAGTCAGAGATACACACAAACCAGTTTGACACCTGTACAACACAGCAAGCAGCTTTCAATGGAAGTCAGAGATACACACAAACCAGTTTGACACCTGTACAACACAGCAAGCAGCTTTCAATGGAAGTCAGAGATACACACAAACCAGTTTGACACCTGTACAACACAGCAAGCAGCTTTTCAATGCAAGTCACAGATACACACAAACCAGTTTGACACCTGTACAACACAGCAAGCAGCTTTTCAATGCAAGTCACAGATACACACAAACCAGTTTGACACCTGTACAACACAGCAAGCAGCTTTCAATGGAAGTCAGAGATACACACAAACCAGTTTGACACCTGTACAACACAGCAAGCAGCTTTTCAATGGAAGTCACAGATACACACAAACCAGTTTGACACCTGTACAACACAGCAAGCAGCTTTTCAATGCAAGTCACAGATACACACAAACCAGTTTGACACCTGTACAACGCAGCAAGCAGCTTTTCAATGGAAGTCCACACAAACCAGTTTGACACCTGTACAACGCAGCAAGCAGCTTTTCAATGCAGGTCACAGATACACACAAACCAGTTTGACACCTGTACAACACAGCAAGCAGCTTTCAATGGAAGTCAGATATACACACAAACCAGTTTGACACCTGTACAACACAGCAAGCAGCTTTCAATGGAAGTCAGATATACACACAAACCAGTTGGACACCTGTACAACACAGCAAGCAGCTTTCAATGGAAGTCAGATATACACACAAACCAGTTTGACACCTGTACAACGCAGCAAGCAGCTTTTCAATGGAAGTCAAAGATACACACAAAACAACTGCAATGACTGCAAACACACTTGCATAACTACAGACTACATGGTGTTCTAATCACTTATTTTCCCGCTTGATAACGAATACAGACTGGAAATTATGCAGAGACGCAGGGCAAACAAGAAACAGAAAATGATCACGCTCTACAGAGATCACACAGATTCTGAGAGACCATTCTGACTTCAACCCTTGCAAAAACACCATATCTCAAGAACTAATCAGACTAGTACAATTCATAACCGAATGAAGCTCTCTGATCATCCATTTTCTCCATGAGGGAAAGACTTTGTTGCCAGCCACACGCCCAGGTACATCCGGGATGAATCACTGCACACGCGTGCAGCCAGAGACAGAAAGCAAACAAAGCCAGGTCAAGTAATTGAAAGATAAAGACATAAAGCTGGACACAGAGAGAAATGGAGAGACAAAGAGAGCCACAAATGTAAGTCAGAAAAGGAATAGATATTGCACACAGACACACACACACACACACACACACACACACACACACACATCCCCACAAACACACACACACATCCACACACACACACACATCCTCACACACACACATATATGCAAACACAAACACACACATACACACACACATATGCAAACACAGACATGAACACACACACACACACACACACACACACACACACACACACACACACACACACACACTCACACACAGACATGAACACACACACACACACACACACACACACACACACACACTCACACACACACAGACATGAACACACACACACACACACACACACACACACACACACACACAGTCTGCAGTTTTCTGCCCTGGAGGAGGGGGTCAAGACACACCTGAGACACAGTTATGGCCCCTTTCCTGGCCAGCTCCTCCTTGGCCTCTTCGCTGGGGTAGGGGTTGCTGAGGTGGCTGTAGAAGTACTCGTTCAGGATCTCTATGGCCTGCTTGCTGAAGTTGCGCCGCTTGCGTCTGAAAGGCAGAAACCACAAGACACGCACTGCACTTGGAGACTCATTTCCTACTGAAAGATCGGGACCAGATTTACGTCAAAATAAAGGCAACATCGCATCTGACGATCTGAACACGGAGAGTAAGACTCTGACGATCTGAACACGGAGAGTAAGACTCTGACGATCTGAACACGGAGAGTAGGACTCTGACGATCTGAACACGGAGAGTAGGACTCTGACGATCTGAACACGGAGAGTAGGACTCTGACGATCTGAACACGGAGAGTAGGACTCTGACGATCTGAACACAGAGTAGGACTCTGACGATCTGAACACAGAGAGTAGGACTCTGACGATCTGAACACACAGAGTAGGACTCTGACGATCTGAACACAGAGAGTAAGACTCTGACGATCTGAACACAGAGAGTAGGACTCTGACGATCTGAACACGGAGAGTAGGACTCTGACGATCTGAACACGGAGAGTAGGACTCTGACGATCTGAACACGGAGAGTAGGACTCTGACGATCTGAACACGGAGAGTAGGACTCTGACGATCTGAACACGGAGAGTAGGACTCTGACGATCTGAACACGGAGAGTAGGGCTCTGACGATCTGAACACAGAGAGTAGGACTCTGACGATCTGAACACAGAGTAGGACTCTGACGATCTGAACACAGAGTAGGACTCTGACGATCTGAACACAGAGAGTAGGACTCTGACGATCTGAACACAGAGTAGGACTCTGACGATCTGAACACAGAGTAGGACTCTGACGATCTGAACACACAGAGTAGGACTCTGACGATCTGAACACGGAGAGTAAGACTCTGACGATCTGAACACGGAGAGTAGGACTCTGACGATCTGAACACGGAGAGTAGGACTCTGACGATCTGAACACAGAGAGTAGGACTCTGACGATCTGAACACGGAGAGTAGGACCATGAAGTTTCTTGCATTCTGTGCTGCTACACCCTTGGCTGCTCTGATGGATGCTTCCTGTGGATCCATGGTGAACCCTGAACAAGCAAGACATCGACATGAAAGGCATCTTTTCCGGCTGATCCATGTTTCACCTTCAAGGCGAGGGGCGAGGAAGAGCGTATTGAAAGTGAAAAAGAGACTCGAGATGCAGGGAGCAGGGGAAACGCCACAAATACTATGGAAGAAACAGCAGCAAATTTGGACCAAGGCATTTGAAAAGAAGAGAAAGAGGAAAATAAATAAACACGTCAACACACACACACAGACACACACACATAGACACACACGCACAGACACACACAAACATACATACAGACACACACACACATGCAAACACATACACACAAACACACACACACACACACACAAACACACACACACACGCACACACACCCCCCCCCACACACACACACACCCACACACATACATCCACACACACACACACACACACACATATCCACACACACACAAACATACACACCACATCCACACACACATCCACACACACTCTCTCTCTCTCTCTCTCTCTCTCTCTCTCTCTCTCTCTCTCTCTCTCTCTCTCTCTCTCTCTCTCTCTCTCTCTCTCTCTCTCTCACACACACACACACACACACACACACACACACACACACACACACACACACACACACACACAGAGAAAAAGATCAAGACAGTAACGATATGAACTTCACAATGCAGGCAAAGAGCACATCACCATTCTGCACAAGCAGCACACCTTTCTTTCAGCTTCAGGAAGGACAAACACATGCTATTTGCAGATGTACACAGACACTCAGTGCAAAATGGAAAAAATATGACATATGACCCATGACCCAACAGCAGGTCAGGGTCAGACAAAACTACTCAAAACTGCTTGCCCGTTCGGGTAAGTAGACTGGAAACTCACTTGCCCAAAAGCAAAATCCACTAGCCTGAAAAAAGTTTACTCCACTACTGTGATCACACTAGTGAAACAAATATTAGTGTCTCTTGCTTTTAAATATTTTAGCATCAATCATGTATACAATATCATCATGAGAGTCAGGCAAAGTAAACAGGCGGTTTGGAGGCTGCCTGCACAGCTGTGGCATTGTGCGTCAACACAGGGTCAAGCTGTCATGTGCTTTCATTCTAAGATTTAAATTTTTTTCAAATGTGGTTGCCCATTTGGGCAAATCTAGATCGACTTTTCCTTGCCTGAAGAAAACGTGTCGTAGCCCTGGGCAACCACGCAATTGCCTGTGTCAGGCCTTGGCAAGCATGTGTCAGGCCTTGGCAAGCATGTGTCAGGCCTTGGCAAGCATGTGTCAGGCCTTGGCAAGCATGTGTCAGGCCTTGGCAAGCATGTGTCAGGCCTTGGCAAGCATGTGTCAGGCCTTGGCAAGCATGTGTCAGGCCTTGGCAAGCATGTGTCAGGCCTTGGCAAGCTATGAAAGGGGAACTGTGATAATGAGAGAGAGACACACAGGAGACAGGAGGAAACTGACAGAGAAACATCCTTAGGTCTCACATCAAGATTCAGCACTGACCTTGCATCGAGAAATCACGAGCACAGGATCATGACAGCCTTACAGGTGCTGGGTGTGTGTGTGTGTGTGTGTGTGTGTGTGTGTGTGTGTGTGTGTGTGTGTGCATGTGTGTGTGTGAGTGAGTGTGTGTGTGTGTGTGTGTGTGTGTGTGTGTGTGTGTGTGTGTGTGTGTGTGTGTGTGTGTGTGTGTGTGTGTGTGTGTGTGTGTGTGTGTGTGTGTGTGTGTGTGAGTGTGTGTGTGTGTGTGTGTGTGTGTGTGTGTGTGTGTGTGTGTGTGTGTGTGTGTGTGTGTGTGTGTGTGTGTGTGTGTGTGTGTGTGTGTGTGTGTGTGTGCATGTGTGTGTGTGTGTGTGTGTGTGTGTGTGTGTGTGTGCATGTGTCTGTGTGTGTGTGTGTGTGTGTGTGTGTATTGTGTTAAAGAAACAGAAGGAAGGCAAACACATGAAAGCACCCAGTCTCCACCGACCTTGCATCGAGGAAGCGAGAGCGCAGGATCATGACGGCCTCACAGGTGCTCTGCTTGAGCTGCATCTCGATGGCGGAGAACTTCTTGCGGATGATGGCCACCATGCGCTCGATCTCCTTGGGGGCCACGGGGCGGGTGCGGCTCTGTTCCCGCAGCAGGTTCACAACGTGCGTGGTGAACTCGTTGCAGGCCTGCAACAAGGAACCCACACCAGGACTCAGGTCTGAACTCTATGCCATGGCAACTGTGATTTTCTACCTACTGTCTCAATGCAGCCAGCATGCTGGTCTACCTGACACAGGCCAGAGTGCTCAGCTCTGCACAGTGATGTTCCTGCCTGTAGGACGAGACTGACCAGATGAATGCACTCCCCATGAACACCGTGGCAATCCTGGCACAAACAGCAGCTAGTGGTGTTTGCAGAGGGACGGATTTCAACTGCTGTAGTGGGGAGGAGGACTACAGAGGTCAGCCTTCTCCTGACATGCAGCTTTCCAGTGGCCTGGGCAAAGCCAGACAGCCACAAACACACAGCCCAAACTGTGGGAGCGTGGGCGCCGAGTTCCTCACCTGCTCATACTTGTCCAGCTCCGTGTGGTAGATCTGGCGGATCTCCGCGAGCTTGGCGCGGTAGTCAGCGTGCTCTATGGAGGAGTCGGAGGAACCACTGGACGCGGCAGCGGCGGTGGCGCTGGTGGCTGCCGATGACCCTGACCCCTTGTCTGGCCCGGCCACGCCCTCCGCGATGAGCATGTTGTCCAGCCTGAGCAGCTGGGGGTCTGGCGGCTCCTCCTCCAGCGTGTTGCGCAGACTCAGCACTGCAGTGGACACAGCCAGGGAGAGGTGAAACACGAGAATATAGAAACTGTGACAGGCCCAAGGGAGTGAGAATCACCAGGGGGAAAAAAGGTCCACACAAACAAGGGAGTAAGAAACTTGCTTTCAACAAACAAAGTAGAGAGACATTTACTGTGAGAAATTGGCAGTGAGTGGAACAAATGTTCTCAACCACTCGATGCCCCCTCATCAGCTGGTACCCCTGGCTGCTGGGCTTTCAGGGCCTGCTCCAGTAGCTCAGCCAGGGGCCTGCTCCAGTATCTCAGCCAGGGGCCTGCTCAAGTAGCTCAGCCAGGGGCCTGCTCCAGTAGCTCAGCCAGGGGCCTGCTCCAGTAGCTCAGCCAGGGGCCTGCTCCAGTAGCTCAGCCAGGGGCCTGCTCCAGTATCTCAGCCAGGGGCCTGCTCAAGTAGCTCAGCCAGGGGCCTGCTCCAGTAGCTCAGCCAGAGGCCTGCTCCAGTAGCTCAGCCAGGGGCCTGCTCCTGTAGCTCAGCCAGGGGCCTGCTCAAGTAGCTCAGCCAGAGGCCTGCTCCTGTAGCTCAGCCAGGGGCGGCCCCTTGTAGCCACAAAGGCCATTAGTTGGGGATAACATAACATAGCATAGCAAAGTATAACATAATACTTTATTCATACGCACATACCTTCCCTTGACAGGCAAGCTCATGGCGTTTACAATCCAAAGAATCAACACTCATACAACCACTCAACACCACATTCCTATAAAAACTCACACACTACACACATAAACAAAAAACAAAAACAAAGATCCAATAGAACAAATAGAACAAACTATACAATATACGCAGCACTTGCAGGCAAGGTCAAGTAAGGCGAAGCAGCTCAGCGGGAAAGGCGGATGGGAAGAGACCTGTGGGTATTTAGAGCACTTTTGAACTGGGGCAGTGTCAGAATGACGGACTGAGAGAGGGAGACTATTCCAGGTTACAGGTCCAATATAGGAGAAGGCACGCTGTCCTTGAGTTTTCTTATTACGGCGGGGGATCTTAAGTATTCTAGAGTCAGCAGCTGAGCGTAGAGATCTGGAGGGCGTGTAGACTGTAAGAATTTTTGTAAGAGCGTGTGGTGCTGTGTTGTTGATGGCCTTGAAGCACAAAGTAGCAAGTTTATAATCTATCCTCTGAGAGATGGGGAGCCAGTGAAGTGTATGTAGGAAGTGTATGTAGGAGTGGAGAGACATGGGTACGCTTGGGACATCGAAAAACTAGCCTAGCAGCACAATTCTGAACTTAACATAACATTACATAACACAGCATAACATAACATAACATAATAACATATCGACAAAACATAACATAGCATTACATAACATAACATCATAACATTACATAACATAACACTACATAACATAATAACAAAACATTACATAATATAATACTTTATTATCCAAAATATGGAAATTACAGTTACATGACACTGGCATTGGGTAAATGGTTACCTACAACAAAACAAGACAAAGTCACAAACAAGAGGTTGTATGAAATGAACAAAGGCACGCGCCTGCAATCCCAAAAGTTCTGATCATACTGCAGTGGAAAAATAATTGCTGTTTAATATGTGCACGTCCATGATATTGCCTAACACTAGGTGGGACATACTAAAACTGCAATGGCGCCGAGCAGTGTTTGGTTTCTTTGTAACCAGCGTGGCGATCACATGCGTATATCATTATAAAAGGTATTATTTTGATATCTAGCATCATGAGGGAACATCAATTTAGTTCTATGAAAACAAATATGATGTGATTCTGACCAAATCAATCGATGTGATAAGCTCCTCCGCGACGATTGAGTTTCGTAAGTAACACCAGAATGGTGTTGATCAGGATAGAGAAAGCACGGCCAGAGAAAAACTAGTCATAAAATATTTATTCATGACCCATGAACAAAACTATTGAATTGTATTAATAAAAAAACTAATGTAGAATGCTTTACTTATCCAAATTGGATGAAGATGGTCGATCGAACGGATCAAACGAACTGAAAGCTTCGCACATGTTTAGCAAAATGACGTACGTTACAGAAGGAAATGAAGGAAACGAAGCCTTTTCATTGGTCAAAAATCGCGTGTACTATGACGTATCCTTCCATAAACGTGTTCATTGACTGCAGGATGACAAATACTTCCTTTGTAGCCGTTTCGAGTGCGGAAAAATATAGCAACACGTTTGGTATGTACACGCGTACCTTCCGTAAGTAACGCATGGAAACGACCGACGCTGACCATCAAAATAGTCCCAAGAAATTGGTTAATACCAAAAGAAGAATAAAACTATGCAGTTGTATGAGTAAACTAATGAAAGGAAAAGTAATTTGAACCTTCTCTTCAACACATTTATGTACACATGTTTGGTTTCTATTTTTTTCCTCTGAGCAAGGGTGGTGGAAACGAGAGTAACGAACGCATAGGTCTTTTTTATTTCGGTAGAACTACCTCTGTTTTTATTTTGTGGCGACTTTCCACTGAAATATGACTAAATTAATAATTGAACTTAAATTATTTCACACAATCTATACTTTGTAAGGTGAATTTGCACAAGATAACAAGCATTCAAAAGTGGCGTCGCAAAATGTCCCGTTTTTCGGCGCCATTTTTCCGCTTTGTACGAGTTTAATTATTTTTTTGTGAATCTCTGCAAAGCAAAACTATAAAAACTATTGGTCATAACATTACAAAAACATTTAAAGAACCCATATAAATTTGAAATATATGCACGCTGACTGTGTTAGATAGTTTTATTCAAGTGTCTTTACCCAGACCCCCAGTTTTTGATAGTGTTAGGCAATATCGTGGACGTGCACATATATATACTTATGGCTGTCTGTGTTTTTGGAGGACAGAATCTTTGACTGCGAGATATGAGTTTGGAGTGGAATTCTGTGTGGAGAGGGTGGTCTGTATCTCTCATGATGGTACGCGTCTTCTTTCTCACCCAATGTTGCTGGCTCTGACTGAACATTTCCACAGAGCTATTTGCTCTGCGTTCTGTATGACTCTGTTCAGTGTGTTGGCATCTCTCTGGCGCGTGTTCCCTCCCCAACAGACGACAGCTATTTGCTCTGCGTTCTGTATGACTCTGTTCAGTGTGTTGGCATCTCTCTGGCGCGTGTTCCCTCCCCAACAGACGACAGCTATTTGCTCTGCGTTCTGTATGACTCTGTTCAGTGTGTTGGCATCTCTCTGGCGCGTGTTCCCTCCCCAACAGACGACAGCTATTTGCTCTGCGTTCTGTATGACTCTGTTCAGTGGTGTTGGCATCTCTCTGGCGTGTGTTCCCTCCCCAACAGACGACAGCTATTTGCTCTGCGTTCTGTATGACTCTGTTCAGTGTGTTGGCATCTCTCTGGCGCGTGTTCCCTCCCAAACAGACGACAGCTATTTGCTCTGCGATCTGAATGACTCGGTTCAGTGTGTTGGCATCTCTCTGGCGCGTGTTCCCTCCCCAACAGACGACAGCTATTTGCTCTGCGTTCTGTATGACTCTGTTCAGTGTGTTGGCATCTCTCTGGCGCGTGTTCCCTCCCCAACAGACGACAGCTATTTGCTCTGCGTTCTGTATGACTCTGTTCAGTGTGTTGGCATCTCTCTGGCGCGTGTTCCCTCCCCAACAGACGACAGCTATTTGCTCTGCGTTCTGTATGACTCTGTTCAGTGTGTTGGCATCTCTCTGGCGCGTGTTCCCTCCCAACAGACGACAGCTATTTGCTCTGCGTTCTGTATGACTCTGTTCAGTGTGTTGGCATCTCTCTGGCGCGTGGTCCCTCCCCAACAGACGACAGCTATTTGCTCTGCGTTCTGTATGACTCTGTTCAGTGTGTTGGCATCTCTCTGGCGAGTGTTCCCTCCCCAACAGACGACAGCTATTTGCTCTGCGTTCTGTATGACTCTGTTCAGTGTGTGGCATCTCTCTGGCGCGTGTTCCCTCCCCAACAGACGACAGCTATTTGCTCTGCGTTCTGTATGACTCTGTTCAGTGTGTTGGCATCTCTCTGGCGCGTGTTCCCTCCCCAACAGACGACAGCTATTTGCTCTGCGTTCTGTATGACTCTGTTCAGTGTGTTGGCATCTCTCTGGCGCTGGTTCCCTCCCCAACAGACGACAGCTATTTGCTCTGCGTTCTGTATGACTCGGTTCAGTGTGTTGGCATCTCTCTGGCGTGTGTTCCCTCCCCAACAGACGACAGCTATTTGCTCTGCGTTCTGTATGACTCTGTTCAGTGTGTTGGCATCTCTCTGGCGCGTGTTCCCTCCCCAACAGACGACAGCTATTTGCTCTGCGTTCTGTATGACTCTGTTCAGTGTGTTGGCATCTCTCTGGCGCGGTGTTCCCTCCCCAACAGACGACAGCTATTTGCTCTGCGTTCTGTATGACTCTGTTCAGTGTGTTGGCATCTCTCTGGCGCGTGTTCCCTCCCCAACAGACGACAGCTATTTGCTCTGCGTTCTGTATGACTCTGTTCAGTGTGTTGGCATCTCTCTGGCGCGTGTTCCCTCCCAACAGACGACAGCTATTTGCTCTGCGTTCAGTATGACTCTGTTCAGTGTGTTGGCATCTCTCTGGCGCGTGTTCCCTCCCCAACAGACGACAGCTATTTGCTCTGCGTTCTGTATGACTCTGTTCAGTGTGTTGGCATCTTCTCTGGCGCGTGTTCCCTCCCCAACAGACGACAGCTATTTGCTCTGCGTTCTGTATGACTCTGTTCAGTGTGTTGGCATCTCTCTGGCGCGTGTTCCTCTCCCAACAGACGACAGCTATTTGCTCTGCGTTCAGTATGACTTGGTTCAGTGTGTTGGCATCTCTCTGGCGCGTGTTCCCTCCCCAACAGACGACAGCTATTTGCTCTGCGTTCTGTATGACTCTGCTCAGTGTGTTGGCATCTCTCTGGCGCGTGTTCCCTCCCCAACAGACGACAGCTATTTGCTCTGCGTTCTGTATGACTCTGTTCAGTGTGTTGGCATCTCTCTGGCGCGTGTTCCCTCCCCAACAGACGACAGCTATTTGCTCTGCGTTCAGTATGACTCTGTTCAGTGTGTTGGCATCTCTCTGGCGCGTGTTCCCTCCCCAACAGACGACAGCTATTTGCTCTGCGTTCTGTATGACTCTGTTCAGTGTGTTGGCATTTCTCTGGCGCGTGTTCCCTCCCCAACAGACGACAGCTATTTGCTCTGCGTTCTGTATGACTCTGTTCAGTGTGTTGGCATCTCTCTGGCGCGTGTTCCCTCCCCAACAGACGACAGCTATTTGCTCTGCGTTCTGTATGACTCTGTTCAGTGTGTTGGCATCTCTCTGGCGCGTGTTCCCTCCCCAACAGACGACAGCTATTTGCTCTGCGTTCTGTATGACTCTGTTCAGTGTGTTGGCATCTCTCTGGCGTGTGTTCCCTCCCCAACAGACGACAGCTATTTGCTCTGCGTTCTGTATGACTCTGTTCAGTGTGTTGGCATCTCTCTGGCGCGTGTTCCCTCCCCAACAGACGACAGCTATTTGCTCTGCGTTCTGTATGACTCTGTTCAGTGTGTTGGCATCTCTCTGGCGCGTGTTCCCTCCCCAACAGACGACAGCTATTTGCTCTGCGTTCTGTATGACTCTGTTCAGTGTGTTGGCATCTCTCTGGCGCGTGTTCCCTCCCCAACAGACGACAGCTATTTGCTCTGCGTTCTGTATGACTCTGTTCAGTGTGTTGGCATCTCTCTGGCGCGTGTTCCCTCCCCAACAGACGACAGCTATTTGCTCTGCGTTCTGTATGACTCTGTTCAGTGTGTTGGCATCTCTCTGGCGCGTGTTCCCTCCCCAACAGACGACAGCTATTTGCTCTGCGTTCTGTATGACTCTGTTCAGTGTGTTGGCATCTCTCTGGCGCGTGTTCCCTCCCCAACAGACGACAGCTATTTGCTCTGCGTTCTGTATGACTCTGTTCAGTGTGTTGGCATCTCTCTGGCGCGTGTTCCCTCCCCAACAGACGACAGCTATTTGCTCTGCGTTCTGTATGACTCTGTTCAGTGTGTTGGCATCTCTCTGGCGCGTGTTCCCTCCCCAACAGACGACAGCTATTTGCTCTGCGTTCTGTATGACTCTGTTCAGTGTGTTGGCATCTCTCTGGCGCGTGTTCCCTCCCCAACAGACGACAGCTATTTGCTCTGCGTTCTGTATGACTCTGTTCAGTGTGTTGGCATCTCTCTGGCGCGTGTTCCCTCCCCAACAGACGACAGCTATTTGCTCTGCGTTCTGTATGACTCTGTTCAGTGTGTTGGCATCTCTCTGGCGCGTGTTCCCTCCCCAACAGACGACAGCTATTTGCTCTGCGTTCTGTATGACTCTGTTCAGTGTGTTGGCATCTCTCTGGCGCGTGTTCCCTCCCCAACAGACGACAGCTATTTGCTCTGCGTTCTGTATGACTCTGTTCAGTGTGTTGGCATCTCTCTGGCGTGTGTTCCCTCCCCAACAGACGACAGCTATTTGCTCTGCGTTCTGTATGACTCTGTTCAGTGTGTTGGCATCTCTCTGGCGCGTGTTCCCTCCCCAACAGACGACAGCTATTTGCTCTGCGTTCTGTATGACTCGGTTCAGTGTGTTGGCATCTCTCTGGCGTGTGTTCCCTCCCCAACAGACGACAGCTATTTGCTCTGCGTTCTGTATGACTCTGCTCAGTGTGTTGGCATCTCTCTGGCGCGTGTTCCCTCCCCAACAGACGACAGCTATTTGCTCTGCGTTCTGTATGACTCTGTTCAGTGTGTTGGCATCTCTCTGGCGTGTGTTCCCTCCCCAACAGACGACAGCTATGTCACTGTCCACATCGTTAAGTGAGGCTCTACACAACACAGAGATACATGCCCTCCTCGAGAAACTTGTGGTGAGAGAGACTGACCAAGCAGTGTAAAATCCATGATGCACTGACTGTGGCAAGTGACAGCGCACTGACTGTGACAAGTGACAGTGCACTGACTGTGACAAGCAACAGTCACTGACTGAAAAGTGACAGTGCACTGACTGTGACAAGTGACAGTGCACTGACTGTGACAAGTGACAGTGCACTGACTGTGACAAGTGACTGCACTGACTGTGGCAAGTGACTGCCCTGACTGTGACAAGCAACAGTCACTGACTGAAAAGTGACAGTGCACTGACTGTGACAAGTGACATTGCACTGACTGTGACAAGCGACAGTGCACTGACTGTGACAAGCAACAGTCACTGACTGACAAGTGACAGTGCACTGACTGACAAGCGACAGTGCACTGACTGTGACAAGTGACAGTGCACTGACTGTGACAAGCGACAGTGCACTGACTGTGACAAGTGATAGTGCACTGACTGTGACAAGTGACAGTCACTGACTGTGACAAGCAACAGTCACTGACTGACAAGTGACAGTGCACTGACTGTGACAAGTGACAGTGCACTGACTGACAAGCAACAGTGCACTGACTGTGACAAGTGACAGTGCACTGACTGTGACAAGTGACAGTGCACTGACTGTGACAAGTGACAGTGCCCTGACTGTGACAAGTGACAGTGCACTGACTGTGACAAGTGACAGTGCACTGACTGTGACAAGCGACAGTGCCCTGACTGTGACAAGTGACAGTGCACTGACACATTCACAGTGACTGAGAAACCAGCACTGTGCCTCTCAAGCCTACTGACAATGGGGACAGAGAACCACAGGACTTCGGGACAATTCACACTGGAAGGCAAGGCATTCACGAAACTGGAGGTGTCAGTCTCGCCACACGACCTGGGTAGAGATAGTCACTCACACTGCTGTGAGAGTTACTCACACTGCTGCAGGAGTCACTCACACTGCCGCAGGAGTCACTCACACTGCTGCAGGAGTCATACACTGCTGCAGGAGTCACTCACACTGCTGCAGGAGTCACTCACACTGCTGAGGGAGTCACTCACACTGCTGTAGGAGCTACTCACACTGCTGTAGGAGTCACACACCACTGTAGGAGTCATGCACACTGCTGTAGGAGTCACTCACACTGCTGTAGGAGTCACACACTGCTGTGGGAGTCACACACCACTGTAAGAGTCATGTACACTGCTGTAGGAGTCACTCACACTGCTGAGGGAGTCACTCACACTGCTGTAGGAGCTACTCACACTGCTGTAGGAGTCACACACCACTGTAGGAGTCATGCACACTGCTGTAGGAGTCACTCACACTGCTGTAGGAGTCACACACTGCTGTGGGAGTCACACACCACTGTAAGAGTCATGTACACTGCTGTAGGAGTCACTCACACTGCTGTAGGAGGCATTCACACTGCTGTAGGAGTAACTCACACTGCTGCAGAGTCACTCACACTGCTGTAGGAGTCACTCACGCTGCTGTAGGAGTCACTCACACTGCTGCAGGAGTCACACTGCTGCAGGAGTCACTCACACTGCTGTGGGAGTCACTCACACTACTGTAGGAGTCACTCACACTGCTGTAGGAGTCACTCACACTGCTGTAGGAATCACTCACACTGCTGTAGGAATCACTCACACTGCTGTAGGAGTCACTCACACTGCTGTAGGAGTCACTCACACTGCTGTAGGAGTCACTCACACTGCTGTAGGAGTCACACACTGCTGTAGGAATCACTCACATTGCTGTAGGAGACTCACTGAAGAAAACCTGATTTGCAATGAATGAATGCATGAATAAAAAAATGTATGGAGTTGTACAGGCTATCAGCCTTTGCAGGCTATACCAGGCTATACCAGGCTATACCAGGCTATACCAGGCTGTACCAGGCTGTACCAGGTTGTACCAGGCTGTACCAGGCTGTACCAGGCTATACCAGGCTATACCAGGCTATACCAGGCTATACCAGGCTATACCAGGCTATACCAGGCTATACAAGGCTATACCAGGCTATACAAGGCTATACCAGGCTATACCAGGCTATACAAGGCTATACCAGGCTATACAAGGCTATACCAGGCTATACCAGGCTATACCAGGCTATACCAGGCTATACCAGGCTATACAAGGCTATACCAGGCTATACCAGGCTATACCAGGCTATACAAGGCTATACAAGGCTATACCAGGCTATTCCAGGCTATACCAGGCTATACCAGGCTATACAAGGCTATACCAGGCTATACTAGGCTATACCAGGCTATACCAGGCTATACCAGGCTATACAAGGCTATACCAGGCTATACAAGGCTATACCAGGCTAAACCAGGCTATACCAGGCTATACCAGGCTATACCAGGCTATACAAGGCTATACCAGGCTATACAAGGCTATACCAGGCTGTACCAGGCTGTACCAGGCTATACCAGGCTCTACAAGGCTATACCAGGCTATACAAGGCTATACCAGGCTATACAAGGCTATACCAGGCTATACCAGGCTATACCAGGCTATACCAGGCTATACCAGGCTATACCAGGCTATACCAGGCTATACCAGGCTATACCAGGCTATACCAGGCTATACCAGGCTATACCAGGCTATACAAGGCTATACCAGGCTGTACCAGGCTATACCAGGCTATACCAGGCTATACCAGGCTATACCAGGCTATACAAGGCTATACCAGGCTATACCAGGCTATACCAGGCTATACCAGGCTATACCAGGCTGTACCAGGCTATACCAGGCTATACCAGGCTATACCAGGCTATACCAGGCTATACCAGGCTGTACCAGGCTGTACCAGGCTGTACCAGGCTGTACCAGGCTATACCAGGCTATACCAGGCTGTACAAGGCTATACCAGGCTATACCAGGCTATACCAGGCTATACCAGGCTATACCAGGCTGTACCAGGCTGTACCAGGCTATACCAGGCTATACCAGGCTATACCAGGCTATACCAGGCTATACCAGGCTGTACCAGGCTATACCAGGCTGTACCAGGCTATACCAGGCTATACCAGGCTATACCAGGCTATACCAGGCTATACCAGGCTATACCAGGCTATACCAGGCTGTACCAGGCTATACCAGGCTGTACCAGGCTATACCAGGCTATACCAGGCTATACAAGGCTATACCAGGCTATACCAGGCTATACCAGGCTATACCAGGCTATACCAGGCTATACCAGGCTATACCAGGCTGTACCAGGCTATACCAGGCTGTACCAGGCTGTACCAGGCTATACCAGGCTATACCAGGCTATACCAGGCTGTACCAGGCTATACCAGGCTGTACCAGGCTGTACCAGGCTATACCAGGCTATACCAGGCTATACCAGGCTATACCAGGCTACACCAGGCTACACCAGGCTATACCAGGCTATACCAGGCTATACCAGGCTATACAAGGCTATACAAGGCTATACCAGGCTACACCAGGCTGTACCAGGCTATACCAGGCTATACAAGGCTATACCAGGCTATACCAGGCTATACCAGGCTATACCAGGCTATACCAGGCTATACCAGGCTATACCAGGCTATACCAGGCTATACCAGGCTATACAAGGCTATACCAGGCTAAACCAGGCTATACAAGGCTATACCAGGCTATACCAGGCTATACCAGGCTATACCAGGCTATACCAGGCTATACCAGGCTATTCCAGGCTATACCAGGCTATACCAGGCTATACCAGGCTATACAAGGCCAATGACTACTAAAGCAGAGGAGCTGATTGGAGTATGTTTAAGTTGCCCGAGTTATTTCCCTTGTGTGTTGTGTGTAAGGAGAAACAATGAGTCCACTCTTTCCCCAACTCACTTGGGGTGCCTAATGTGAACCTGGCAACAAGGAGGGAGGGAGGGAGGGGGGGAGAGAGGGAGGGGAGGGAGGGATGGGCAGGGGCCGGAGAGGGAGGGGAGGGGAGGGAGGGAGGGTATGGGGATATGGGTCTTTAACGGGTAAGGTGGTGGGAGGATTGGGAGCGGAACTGAGATATGAAAGGGAGACGAGAGCGAGGAGAGGGAGTTGAGTGCAGAGAAAAGATCGAGAGATTTCGGCAAATTGAAAATCTGGACGGGACCGGAGAGAAGAGGGACGAGTGGAGATTTGTATGATTGATTTTGATTGAGAACGGAGGGCGAAGAAAGAGGGCAAGAAATTGGACGACTAAGAAGATAGAAGAGAGAGAAGAGATGTAAGAAGTAGATACATAGAGAAAGAGACAGAGTAGTCCGTATCGAGAGACGAGAGGATAGGACAGAGGAGGTCCTGCAGGAGAGACCAGAGAAGATAAAGAGAGACACGAGAGAGAAGAGAGACAGAGAGGGGACAGAGAGGGACAGAGGAGACGAGGACAGACTAGCGAGAGACAGATATGATATGTCAGATATCTCGTAGCAACCATCGGATCTGAGAGGCTGATGTAAGCCTAGAAGAGAGACCTCCTCTTCTTTCCGCGTCCTGCCTGCCGAACCGGTGATACGGTTCCCGTCCAGAGTGTCGATGATGAGAGAGAGAGAGAGACTGATGAGGAGAATTTCGAATCCCGAGACTTGATGAAGAGATGAGAATCGGGGAGGGAGGAGGAGAGAGAGAGAGAGAACCAGCTTACAAAGTTCACAAGGAAATGAGGGGGTGGGATAGTGATTGTTTCAAGTGTTGCGAGAATATGGAATTGGTTTAAATTCAACCACCCAACACACGCAGTTTACCTGGCTGGACAACCCACCACTGTCTCCTTCTCAGTTTGACTTAACACAGCACGGCTGAACAGCGTTAAGGCTTCATGGCGGTGGCAGTTCAGAATAGTGTGTTCTATGGAAAAGAGAGAAGGACAAATGCTATGATTGCATGCAATGCACCGTGCAGCACAGCTGAGACAACCGGGGAAAGCAGGATCGGAGGAGGCACGAGTAAAGCACTCTTCTTTATCGCACAGTGAAGGTATTATACAGTTGCATGTCCCGTCCACTATGCAAGATTCTCTCTCACATACATAAACTACACATACTCACATACATACATACATACATACATACATACATACATACATACATACATACATCATACATACATACATACATACATACATACATACATACATACATACACATACATACATACATACCCAATACAATACCATACATAGCATACATACATACATGCACCAGACATATTCAATAACACTTCTTGCAGGAAAATGATTACATTCATAGTCGTAAGTAGCACTTATC
>JAWQFJ010016620.1:100000-153953 GCA_034096865.1 Theodoxus fluviatilis | reverse complement strand
GTGATCAGGGGGTAAAGTGTAAGCGGTTTGAGACCCTGACAAAGGGTGTAAGTCGCTATAAAAAAAACCACACCTTTACCTTTACCTTTACCTTTTGCTTCTATTCGGTTGTCTACTTTCATTTTCAGATTACTTGTAACCGTAGCGTCCTTGCATCTCCTTCAATTATTCGGTCTACATATTTCAACAATGAACAGCCGCACAAAAAACGATTCCCTTTTTTTTCTGGCGAGAGAATTCCTTCTATACTTATCGAATGGGGTGTGAGAAAATGTAATTTTGATATATCGTGTGAAAGTACGAGTTAGCTCCCTTAGACTTCGAAACGGCGGCTAAGATAAATACAATACTTAGCTGCCGAATAACAGTCAACATGGCAGACAAGGGGGTTTCCAACAACAGAAAAAGTGACAGAAAGGGAGTAAACGAATCAAAACCAAGCAAAGAAAACAATGAAACCCACAACGGGGTAAAACAAGAATCTAAATCGAACGTTAATCGTGGGAAAAATACAAACGCGAATGATTCAGAATCGCCTAAAAGTTCCATAATGACGCCTTCGTGCTCGTGCTGTAGTTGCAGTAGCCCGTCAACTCTCAGTGGGGAGTGGGCTCCTCCCAATAATGAACTGGGGGGAAAGAAAGTGCCAGTGTCCTCTGATAAGGTACGGTTGTTCCTGGGCAAATTGCCCTTGGCAAACTGGACACAAAAACCATACCCCAAGGAAATGAAGAGAACTTTTCGGGGAAACCTGGCCTACTACCCTGCTTACGACTCCGGCTACGACTATGATACGGGCGACCCAGCCTGTTACCCCCCGCCGGATAAACCGAGTGGGCTCGGCCCGGCCCGAAAGCCAAGCCTGCCCATCGACTCTGCCTACGATTACTACAACCCTGGGGGCGACCCGTACCGCTACCCAGACTATGATCAGGGTTTTGAGCCGGACTACGCTTCGCTGCCTGCTCGATCCTCGACCTGCAGTTGCGAGTACATGAGCGAGAAACTTGATCGAGACTTGGGGGCCTCCTACTACCCAGATCAACCCGAGATCCTCTCGCTGGACAGGGCGCGCGCGTACGCGAATATTATCGTTGCCCACTCTGTTCGAAAGGCAAGGAGGAAGTTAGTCATGGAGCTGGGAATATGGGACGACGACGAGCTGAAGCCGAGGATGCCAAAGAAGGCTCCGAACTACCTGGCCGATCACAAGTACATGGAGCCGGTGCCCGACCCCCGCTCCAAGGCAATCAAGTACCTGGAGAAACACTGCATCCTACAGCTGTTCCAGGTAACTCAGCGCACCTGGCCACCGGCCTGACAGGTCGAGATTAAGAGGAGGTCATTGATCGTTAGACTTAGAGGCCATGACAATTACACCCGCAGAAATACAGTCATCGATCTTGTGTCAGACGTTGCTATGTACGTGTTGATTGATCCGGTCCATTGAAACATATCTATTAAAATAAAATTTATTTGACCCTGTAGCTGGTATAAACTTAAAGCCCAGTCAATACGTTCTATCGAAGTGTTTCTCCTTTCGTTTCATGATAAGAAAAGGATCGATTTTCTGCTCTCCATAGCAGCAGAGTCAGTGACACTGTAGTGCAGGGCAGTGGAGATCCTTTGGCGGAGTATAGAGTCATAGCTGCCATCTGGTGCCAGAGCTCTGTGCCAAGCATGACTGAGCCCATAGCAAAGCCAAACCTTTGGGTGTTTGTATAGCAGTGCACAGAAGCTCCGCAGAAGCTGAGAATGCATACAAATCGTGTGGAAGGCCCATATGCATTGATGAGATCATCCTCTTTGGCTGGGGTCTGCTGCCAGATGTGGAGTTAGGTACTACAGCAAGACCTGATAGACTAAGAGTACTTTGGTCCTTGTTGGATTCCTAAAGCTGCACCCAACTAGTTTTGCTGTAGGAAAAAGATCACTGAATAAGGATATTACTCCAGCCTATTTTTCACTGATGTTGACTGCCAATAACAATATTGTTTTGTTTTTAAAATATATTTTTCAAGTACAGTTTGAAGAAAGTAATCAAAAACATTGCAAAATGATTGTTTTCTCTTATGAGTAAGAAATGTGTACCGAATTGACTCTTCTGTAACTTTCTTGTTTCTCCTTTAAAGGAAGGTATATCCACTGAGCAACTTTGAAGCCAAATTATATTTCTGAAAATGTGCAAACTGGACTGGATAAATCTGTCAAGCAGTATTAGCTGATTAACGTCTTTCCCTCCTGTAATACTGCATTACTGAGGAAGCCTTTGACGTTTCCACACAAATGTATTCAGAGAGTAACTCAGACAAACACAACTCTAGTTGCACAAAGTCTCTGCTGCTGCCATTCAAGATATTTTGCATGACTGATAGTTTTTTCCTCCCTCTTTCTTTTCAATCTAATAATCTTTCAATATCATGGATATTGGAGGAGAATAAACTTGTGTAATCAATGTTGTTCAGCTGTCCTGGCACTGGGCTTGCTTGCTTTTGGAAAATAGCAGCTTTTGATTGCATGCATGTCAGCAGTTGCATTTGTTGGAAGGCAGACCAACTGATTTCTGTGAGAAGTGTTCAAACATGCTGCATACATATACAACCATGTAATGAAGGCTGTGGAAAGATCAGGCTCATGCGCACACTGGCCATCTCCGTATTCTTGTATGCATGTGAGTCCTGGACACTCACATATGAACTACAGAGACGGATACAAGCCCTGGAAATGAGATGCTACCGCAAGATTCTGAACATCTCATATAAAGACCATGTCATGAATGAGGAAGTCAGCAACAGGATCAGGAGAGCATTTGGACAGTATGAAGACCTGCTCTGAAGCGTGAAAAGCAGAAAGCTGAAGTGGTACGGTCACGTGTCAAGACCATCCTGCAAGGTACCGTACCAGGTGGGAGAAGGAGAGGCAAGCAGAGAAAGAGGTGGGAAGAAAAACATCAAAGAGTGGACAGGCTTGACCTTTGCTGACTCACAACGAGCCACAGAGGATAGAGATTGATGGAGGAAGATTGTCTGAAAGTCATCAGTGGTGCCTCAACAACCCATCTGAGGGTTAAGAGACTGAACTGAACTGAACTGAATGAAGGCCCATTGCAACAAGGCCTTTGATTTCTGGAGAAAGTCAGAATTCCTTCCCTTCTCCATACCCTGCTAGATTTCAGGAACCTCATTGTGGGTCTGGCAGGTGCAGTGTTCAACGCAGCATGGATCCAATAATTTTATTCTTGGACAAGGCGCTTAGCCTGCATTGCCTCTCCTATCGAGGAATAAAGTCTGACACTCGGCGCTGCGCAATGTCAACTAGGGGTGAAAGTCCCCAAAACAAATGTTCATGTATTAGAGCAAATAAAGCATTACCATCATCATCATCATCATCATCATCATCATCATCATCATCATCATCATCATCATCATCATCATTAATATTATCCCATTAGTGTCAGGTGGCAAGCTCTGATTGCCTGCTTGTTCCTAAAACCTCTCATGATAGAAATCATGTGGCAAGTCATTGTACTCAGAATAGTGGAGATAGCAACTTTATTCAGAGAAGAGTTACCTATTTTTGTGTGGTTTTTGACTCACATGCGAAGCAAAAGTGAGTCTATGTACTGAGCCGTGTCGTCCGTCCGTCCGGGCGGGCGTCCGGGCGTCCGTCCGTAAAAAACTTAAACGTTGGATTTTTCTCGGAGACTATTAAGTCTATCAACACCAAATGTGACATGATGGTGTATGATGACAAGGCCTCAAAAAACATACATAGTGACTTGACCTTGCTTCAAGGTCAAGGTCACAGGAGCCATAAATGTGGTCTCAAAAACAGTCATTTTTCACATTTTCCCAATTTTCTCCCACGTTATTGAGAATGGCGACCTCAGCTACAAGTGGTATATAGGTCAAAGCAAGCCCTATCTATTGATACCAGTTTGGTTGACCTTGCTTCAAGGTCAAGGTCACAGGAGCTCTTCAAAGTTGGATCGTATACATATTTTGAAGTGACCTTGACCCTGAACTATGGAAGATAACTGTTTCAAACTTAATAATTATGTGGGGCACATGTTATACTTTCATCATGAGACACATTTGGTCACATATCATCAAGGTCAAGGTCACTTTGACCCTTATGAAATGTGACCAAAATGTGGTAGTGAACCACTAAAAGTGACTATATCTCATGGTAGAAAGTGCCAATAAGCACCATTGTGCTTCCTATGTCTTGAATTGACAGCTTTGTGTTGCATGACCTTGAATGACCTTGACCTTGGGTCAAGGTCACATGTATTTTGGTAGGAAAAATGTGTAGAGCATTTCTTTGTGTATGATGTCATTGGTAGGTTTAGTTGTTTGACCTTGACCTTGAAGGTCACCTGAAGGTCAAGGTCACATAAAGGTCAAGGTCAAGCATGTGAGTCGTATGGGCATTGCCCTTCTTGTGTTGTTGTTGTGGTAGAGGAGCAGAAGTTAATGCTTTCATATCAATGAGCTTTGCAAGACTGGTGTTCTTGTGTTGACTAGGTGTCCCAAGACCTCAATTGTACAGACAGAGGCATTGCCAATAGTGGAAATCCAAATGTTTTTAAGTTATACTTTAATTGTTTGGAGAACATTTACAAAAAGACAGTGGCAAAACCAACATTTTGGGTCATAGACACTTTGTGAAGAAGGCCTTTAGAATTCAGGCATACATGCCAGAACAGTTTAGAAGAAGACTTCCAATTGGCTGATCATCCACATCCCATCTGCAGTAGACTCTTATTATTATTTTTGACTCACATGCGAAGCAAAAGTGAGTCTATGTACTCACCTTTTTCGTCCATCCGGGCGTCCGGGCGTCTGAAAAAAAACTTTAACGTTGGATTTTTCTCGGAGACTATAAAGTCTATCAATACCCAATTTGACATGATGGTGTAGGATGACAAGGCATACAAAAACATACATAGTGACTTAACCTTGCTTCAAGGTCCAGGTCGCAGGGGCCATAAATGTTGTCTTAAAAACAGCCATTTTTCACATTTTCCCAAATTTCTCTGAAGTGTGAGATTGGATACCTGACCTATATATGGTATATAGGGCAAAGTAATCCCTATTTTTTGATACCAGTTTGATTGACCTTGCTTCAAGGTCAAGGTCACAGGAGGTCTTTAAAGTTGAATTGTATATATATTTTGAAGTGACCTTGACCCTGAACTATGGAAGATAACTCTTCCAAACATCATAAGATTGTAGTATGCATGTTATACTTTCATACTTGGTCACCAGTGTTGTCCGTCTGGGCGTCCGGGTGGCCGTTCGGGTGGCCGGGTGTCCTGTCGTCCGTAAAAAACTTTAACGTTGGATTTTTCTCGGAGACTATTAAGTCTATCAACTCCCAATTTGGCATGATGGTGTAGGATGACAAGGCGTACAAAAACATACATAGTGACTTGACCTTGCTTCAAGGTCAAGATCACAGGAACTCTTTAAAGTTGGATTGTATACATATTTTGAAGTGACCTTGACCCCGAACTATGGAAGATAACTCTTCCAAGCTTCATAACATTGTAGTACACATGTTATACTTTCATACTTGGTCACCCGTGTCGTCCGTCCGGGCGTCCGGGAGTCCTGCCGTCTGTAAAAAACTTTAACGTTGGATTTTTCTCGGAGACTATTAAGTCAATGAACACCCAATTTGGCATGATGGTGTATGGTGACAAGGCGTACAAAAACATACACAGTGATTTGACCTTGCTTCAAGGTCAAGGTCGCAGGGGCCATAAATCTTAAAAAACAGCCATTTTTCACATTTTCCCAATTTTCTCTGAAATTTTTGAGATGGGATACTGACTTATATATGGTATATAGGGCAAAGTAAGCCCTATCTTTTGATACCAGTTTGATTGACCTTGCTTCAAGGTCAAGGTCACAGGAGCTCTTTAAATTTGGATTGTATACATATTTTGAAGTGACCTTGACTCTGAACTATGGAAGATAACTGTTTCAAACTTAATAATTATGTGGGGCACATGTTATACTTTCATCATGAGACACATTTGGTCACATATCATCAAGGTCAAGGTCACTTTGAGCCTTATGAAATGTGACCAAAATGGGGTAGTTAACCACTAAAAGTGACCATATCTCATGGTAAAAAGTGCCAATAAGCACCATTGTGCTTCCTATGTCTTGAATTAACAGCTTTGTGTTGCATGACCTTGGTTTAGTTGTTTGACCTTGACCTTGAAGGTCACCTGAAGGTCAAGGTCATGTAAAGGTCAAGCATGTGAGTCGTATGGGCTTTGCCCTTCTTGTTATGGATTAAAATGTCATGCCACAGAGTCTCCTTGCCCCAATCTTTTACTAAGCAACTTTCATTTGTCTCTTTGTTGAGGAGGGGTTCAAATTAATAAACCCCACATTGAATAAGCATCACCGTGAAATTTTATAACTCAACCTCTGTCTAACTAATCTATATTTTAAAATTCACCAAGATGCTGCTTTTTAATTTCTCTTTTAGAAATATATATCATTTGCAGGGAGCAAAAGCTTCATTCTAACTGGTTTGCTTAACCATGGGAGATATTGGAGCAGGTTCAGATAAGATTCTCTCAACATTTCATTGTGTTGCCAGCCACTAGGCCAGATTCCAATTTCACTCAAGAAGTATTTAGGCTATTGTTTTTAAAACTTGGTACATTCATTCTACACATGGTGCAAATGTCGATTATGAGCATGATTCCAGACCTTTGCACAACTGAAATACATATGATTGAAGTGAATATGGATGATACAGCAACTGTAAATTACAGTGTAATTTAGTAGTACTTAACATTTTTTGAAAAGTGATAAATTATAAGAAAAATTATACCAAATTATGTTAATAGTTTATTTTTCACCTACGAGTAAATTTTACACCTGTTTAAACTTGCATGCATCTATCTCTTACCAGTTTGAGTTACAGTAACATTTAAAATGTCATTGCTTTTAGATGAAGCAGACATTTGTACTAAACAGCATTGACGTAAATCATCTTTACTTTGGTAATGAGCATCCACATATATGTTTTAATATGACAATACCCTATGTATTTATCTCCAACAAAGCAAAAGAAAGGAACTTTGGGGTGGGGGGAGGGACTTGAAGCTGGCCTTTAAGTCTTTCTGAATTTGCAGCATATGACAGCTGTGCAAGTTTCACCCGATTTGCCTTGAAACAGAAGGTAAATAAGCACTTGATAGTACACTGTAACTAGAACACCAAATCGCAACTCACTGGCCCACGCTCCACACACCATTGCCGTACAAATCAGATGGGGCATCACATTAGTGCTGCATTCATGTCACTCCTCCAACATTTCTCATTTCTTTGCTTGCAGAAGTTCACGTCCGACATTGTCTACGAGCGTCCCAAGAACCCCGTGGATTTCATCATCAATGAGATAGAGGAGATAAAAAAGGCTCGAGGCCAACCCTCCCAAACCAGCTCTGAGGAAACAACAACAGGGACTGGGTCAGGGTCAGGAGACAAGTGAGGGAGTCTGAGACAGAAGCTCCCCTTCCTGCAAGCATAATGAACCAGTGCCTACCCCTTGTGCCCCGTGTTGCCCCCAAACAGACAGTGGGCCAAGCAGTCTTGTCCAATGGGGCTTGCCGCTCTAGGCAGGAGCTAGTGGTTCCAAAGTGTCTGTCTCTCCAGCTCAGTGCAAAAATCCAGTCAATGGAATCGCCTTCAGCCAAGTGAGAAGTTGTATGCTGTGATCCCTCCAAAGCCTTTTACAAGAAACATTTTCTCTATAACATGCAATAGCTTTGTTGAGACCTCTTTTTTGTAAATATTATGTACTTTTCAACGAGATTTTTGGGTGTAATTTTTGTTTATGGCAATTGTTAAAGGTTTTGCTAAAGCAATGTTTATTGCCTCTGTTGCATATATTGAATGTGTATTTTTGTACAATTTTATAGATTTATTCTCAAGGTCATACAAAGCAGTATTTGATAAGACAAGAATGTTGCAGCATTATGATGTAAAAAGAGATTAACAGATCAGCCATGTCTTCTGTTATCCCAAAAGGAGGGTGAAAAAAAGTTTGAGGTTGCCTCCTATGTTACTGTATGCTAGCTGTTACCCTCTGTGATATTGTTTACTGGTCGTTAAATGTGATTTTAAAAAAGAATCTTAAAAAACCACTGGAAAAATAAAGTAGCAATTGCATGATTTAAACAAGGACATGTTCTTTTCTTCTCTTTTTTTCGCCCTCTCTATTTCTGATTTTAGGTTTATGAAATTGTTTCTTTGGATTTTCAAGCCATTTTTGGGGGTAACATTTATGTCATGTAAAAGTTGTTTAAAAATAAGATTATCATTGATAAATTGTTTGCCACTGAATGAAAAAAACCAAGATAATGAAGTAGTTCATGTCCAGGGCAACATAACGCATGTGTACATGCACACACATCTCAACACATACACACACATATACACACACACATATGAAGAAAAGGACAACAAATGATGATAACAATTTATTCTGATATGACTTAAATATGAATAGACAGTAAGAATGAGGTGGGACTGACAATAAAATGCCGCAAAAGTGGCACCCACATTAAGGATTTCTATGACGAGTGTTAACCATGACTACTTGCATGTGACACCCCATTGCTAAATTATGGCAGTGCTAACAAGCATACATTTTTAATACTTACTACACAATATGCTGCCAACACTTATCTTCACATAAAAGTGTATCTACCGACTACATATCACAGATTCATTGCAACATAACAGATCTACCTGCCTTATGAATATACATTGCCTAAATGAGGGATAGCAAAGCCACAAAAATATATATGCTTGTTGTCGAAAAACATGATTTATAGGCAAGTCCAGGGGGGAATTATGATGTGGAACTTATGTGATTCTAACTAGGCATAATTGCCTAAAAAGGAGATGGACGGAACAAATGAGACAAAAATACCAGCAAAGAACCCAATTCATGGTCCCCTTTGAAAAATGTTCATTAAAGGTGTATATATCTGTAGAGGCTTTATGATTTGAGCATGAGGTAACAAGGCATGACACATAATTTTTCTTTCTTTGATTTAACCCCTACAGATTTACATGATGGTGGGGCCATTTTCATCATTCAGTTACTATTAGTTTTGTCAGCCTCTGACACCAGCAGGGTTAACAATACAAGTAAATGTTGATAAAATGATAAAATTCGCACCTCTTATGCACTTTTTTTAGGCACCTCAGAACAACAATTTAATCACTACCATGATATTAATTTCTCTGGTTGTGTTGTTACTACTTTGAATTTTTAGAAGCGCACAGTTCAATAAATACAATCCTTTTCCATGTAAATAAATGAACGAGCGTAGAGTCACTGAAACAGTGATGTAATGGTCCTTAGGGCAGCTCTGTGCATTTCTTGGCTAATGATGGAGTTCTCCATGTTCTGCAAGACTCGCATGCCAGGGAATGTTTAGAATAAGAGTTCTATGCAGCTACTGATATTTTTCTTGAGTACCTTATTGATTGTCCACTAATATTTTATTGGGGCAGGCAGGCCAATAAACTTCTGGATGTACACAGGACAAAAGATATGCCATTTCCTACATATAAAAGTTAAAAAGCAACACATGTCTAATTATGGGAACATGAAAGATGACTACAATTTATTCATGACTATATACTGAAGGGAGCTTTCTAATTGACTCTGGTTGGAGGCTTTGTATCATAAGGCAAGGAAATTGCCTTTCTTGTCACTTGCACCAGATCTTTCAAAGGCACTTCCAGACAAACACACTGAAAAAGAAAGTAAAAATAAATGAGGATAGTGAATATTAAAAAGGGGCCTCTCACTTAAAAATGGAAACTTGCAGTTAACATCACTTATTTCATTCGTAAAATGAAAAACAAATGGATGTTGATCTAACCAAATTCATGTTTATAATGTACACCATTAAAATATTGAATTGTTCCCCACTAACAGTGGAGAACAGATGCATGTGGAACCACAGCATCAGAAAACTCAAAACAACAATAGAAACAAAACAATCATCCCCCCCAAAAAACAACAACAACCCCTCTATAAATGGAATTTATATTGCTTTGCTCTGTCATTGCCCTTCAACTATTGTGCTCTAATTCTGCAAAGTTTACTGGAGGTGTATTTAACAATGAGGTTAGAGAGGAAGGCGTGTGAAAACAGGCTTACCAGCAGTCGTCCCCTCCAGTGCTGATGAGGTGCTTGTCATCGAAGGCAAAGCGCACGTTGGTGACGTGATCAGAGTGACCCACGTACTTCTTGGAGGGAGCCTGGCAGGAGGAAATCAATGGTAAAGCAAGTGATTAATGCAAACTAGCAAGGCTAACATATTTCCAAACCTAGACAGCTTAAGTCTGGTGGTATCAGCATCTGCTGGAGGATTGATACATGTAAAATTCAGCAATCAATAAATAAGTGCTCCAAGAAGAAGGGACAGCTTGGGCTATTTGACATTTGTAGAGTGGAGATAGTACAAGTAAAAACAATGACAATGGTAATAAACTTCAAAGCCAGATCAAATAAACTGTGCTTCTGTCTAGCTTTGTTAAACAGGGTAGGTAGCTGGGAAAACATATTTCCTCTGGAGACTTTTGACAGACTCACAGATCATCCATGATGTCTTGCTTTTATTGAGAGTGAACACACAACAAAGATCTAAAGGACCAGGCTTTGAAAGTGAAGGAACACAAACATTGGATGTTCCACCCTTACAAAATGGAGAAGAGTTAATAAATCAGTGTTCTGATTTCAACATTCCTCTTTCAATTTACATATCGAATGATAAAGATCTTTACATACAATTTTCAATAAATATTTAAAAAAACTTTCACCCCAAATAATACTTAGAATTCTTCCATAAATCCATTGGGACAAGAGGTCATGATTGAAAAAAGCTGTCCTACTGCTAACACTGCAACAATGCTAATACTAACTCTTCTACCTGTGCTACAAAAAGGCAGATAGTTTATCCCTGGTTCTATGATATGCCACCCAAAAAAAAATCAGTGGAGAAAAAAAAACTAAAATCCCAAAGAAGTGACCAAGATTCTTAGAAAAATGTTATCAGAAGGGACTTATTGACATGGTAACATTTTCCAGATTTGGGGGAAGGAGAGAGAGAGAGAGAGAGAGAGAGAGAGAGAGAGAGAGAGAGAGAGAGAGAGAGAGAGAGAGAGAGAGAGAGAGAGAGAGAGTGAAAGATGGGATGGCTACTCCAGACTGCAGTAAGGAAGAACAAGAAGGGCAAAGCCCATACGACTCACATGCTTGACCTTGACCTTTATATGACCTTGACCTTCAGGTGACCTTCAAGGTCAAGGTCAAACAACTAAACCTACCAATGACATCATACACAAAGAAATGCTTTACACATTTTTCCTACCAAAATACATGTGACCTTGACCCAAGGTCAAGGTCATCCAAGGTCATGCAACACAAAGCTGTTAATTCAAGACATAGGAAGCACAATGGTGCTTATTGGCACTTTCTACCATGAGATATAGTCACTTTTAGTGGTTCACTACCCCATTTTGGTCACATTTCATAAGGGTCAAAGTGACCTTGACCTTGATGATATGTGAACAAATGTGTCTCATGATGAAAGTATAACATGTGTACTACAATCTTATGAAGTTTCAAACAGTTATCTTCCATAGTTCAGGGTCAAGGTCACTTCAAAATATGTATACAATCCAACTTTGAAGAGCTCCTGTGACCTTGACCTTGAAGCAAGGTCAACCAAACTGGTATCAAAAGATAGGGCTTGCTTTGACCTATATACCACTTGTAGCTAAGGTCGCCATTCTCAATAACGTGGGAGAAAATTGGGAAAATGTGAAAAATGACTGTTTTTGAGACCACATTTATGGCTCCTGTGACCTTGACCTTGAAGCAAGGTCAAGTCACTATGTATGTTTTTTGAGGCCTTGTCATCATACACCATCATGCCACATTTGGTGTTGATAGACTTAATAGTCTCCGAGAAAAATCCAACGTTTAAGTTTTTTACGCCCAGACGGACGGACGCCCGGACGGACGGACGGACGCCCGGACGGACGGACGGACGACACGGCTCAGTACATAGACTCACTTTTGCTTCGCATGTGAGTCAAAAACTGGTAATAAAAGGTGAGAATAGGGTGGGAGGAAGATAGGGAAAGGAAGAGTAGGCAGCACATAACACAGTGCAGTGGTGCAGTGGGAAAGGAGACGGGTGTGTGTGTGTGTGTGTGCTTGTGTGTTTGTGTGTGTGTGAATGTGTGTCTGTGTGTGTGAGTGTGTGAATGTGTGTCTGTGCATGTCAATATGTGTGTTTGGTGTGTTGTGCATGTGCGTGTGAGAAAGACAAAATACCCGCAGAAGGGCTAGTCAACCACTTTCTCCTTTCAGAGTGAATGAATATTTAAGGCAAACAACAAACTGCCAATGTCTCATTACTATAAATCATTCCAGCATGATTTCCAATTGAATGGTGAGAATATTGGATGCACATAATAACATGTTCTTCGAGAGCATGTGAGAGTGTGCATTAATGTCTTATCCTTGTGACTGAGCACAAGGATTCGAACAGAAAAGAAAAGTCATACCCTTTACACTAAAGCGTGCTACAGGGGCATGTACTATCTCATACTGCCAATGACAAAGTTGGATTTAACAGTCAAAAACCACATGAGCAAGACAGGGGAAATTTTGCTATGGTGCTATGTGATACTTCTAACCAGAACATAAAACATCTTCCCTGAAGATACTGAATTACAGCATGGCACTTGTCAATCAAACTTACAAACAGCAATATGCAGTGGTGCTTGAAAATGAAATCTTGTGGTGCTAACCCAAGAAAAGAAAAAATTCATTCACTCAACATTGCTGATCAGTAAGTGTGTAGGAAGGACCTCTCTATCTACACAAAGGCGTGCTGGTATTCACAAAGGGGAACAGTCAGTCTCTCAATAAATGTTTAATCCACAAGTCATCTATTATTTAGTGAGGCACGGTGACTGGCAAAGGGTGGTGGAAAAGGGAAATTTAAAACTTACCGGAGACTGTTGAAGGCAAAGAAAGAGGCACAGAAGTTATTACAGGAATTGTAACAAAAAACTCACACTAACTCAAATTAATTTCATGCAATAGACTAAAACATCTCTTTGCAGGTACATAAGGAAAGAAATGCATTCAACACTGACATGCAGTGCAATGTGTAAGGGAACCGAACAGTGTCCATATCATGAATTGCATGCTGGAACTGCTGAGGATGAGATAGAAGAAAAGACAGATACACAGAGGGGACAAACAAAGGACAAACAAATTGAGACACATTGAGGGTTGACAGGATAGAAATTTAGAGAAAGGCAGACAGGCAGATGAGTAATAAACAAAGAGATTGGTGACTGATGAGACAGGAGATGAGAATAGGACAAGATTAGACATAAGAGAGGAGTGAAGAGATGAGAGATGACACAAGAGGCAGACAAGACAGGTGAGAGAAGACACAAGAAGCAGACAAGACTGGTGAGAGAAGACACAAGAGGCAGACAAGACTGATGAGAGAAGACACAAGAGGCAGACAAGACTGATGACAGAAGACACAAGAGCCAGACAAGACTGGTGAGTGGTGAGAGAAGACACAAGAGCCAGACAAGACTGGTGAGTGGTGAGAGAAGACACAAGAGGCAGACAAGACTGGTGAGAGAAGACACAAGAAGCAGACAAGACTGGTGAGAGAAGACACAAGAGGCAGACAAGACTGGTGAGAGAAGACACAAGAAGCAGACAAGACTGGTGAGAGAAGACACAAGAAGCAGACAAGACCGGTGAGAGAAGACACAAGAGGCAGACAAGACTGGTGAGAGAAGACACAAGAGGCAGACAAGACTGATCAGAGAAGACACAAGAAGCAGAAAAAATTGGTGAGAGAAGACACAAGAGGCAGACAAGACTGATGAAAGAAGACACAAGAGCCAGACAAGACTGGGGAGAGAAGACACAAGAGGCAGACAAGACTGGTGAGAGAAGACACAAGAAGCAGAAAAAATTGGTGAGAGAAGACACAAGAAGCAGACAAGACTGGTGAGAGAAGACACAAGAGGCAGGCAAGACTGATGACAGAAGACACAAGAGGCAGACAAGACAGGTGAGAGAAGACACAAGAGGCAGACAAGACTGATCAGAGAAGACACAAGAAGCAGAAAAAATTGGTGAGAGAAGACACAAGAGGCAGACAAGACTGATGAAAGAAGACACAAGAGCCAGACAAGACTGGGGAGAGAAGACACAAGAGGCAGACAAGACTGGTGAGAGAAGACACAAGAAGCAGAAAAAATTGGTGAGAGAAGACACAAGAAGCAGACAAGACTGGTGAGAGAAGACACAAGAAGCAGACAAGACTGATCAGAGAAAACACAAGAAGCAGAAAAAATTGGGGAGAGAAGACACAAGAGCCAGACAAGACTGGTGAAAGAAGACACAAGAGCCAGACAAGACTGGTGAAAGAAGACACAAGAGCCAGACAAGACTGGTGAAAGAAGACACAAGAGGCAGACAAGACTGGTGAAAGAAGACACAAGAAGCAGACAAGACTGATCAGAGAAAACACAAGAAGCAGAAAAAATTGGGGAGAGAAGACACAAGAGCCAGACAAGACTGGTGAAAGAAGACACAAGAAGCAGACAAGACTGATCAGAGAAAACACAAGAAGCAGAAAAAATTGGGGAGAGAAGACACAAGAGCCAGACAAGACTGGTGAAAGAAGACACAAGAAGCAGACAAGACTGATCAGAGAAAACACAAGAAGCAGAAAAAATTGGGGAGAGAAGACACAAGAGCCAGACAAGACTGGTGAGAGAAGACACAAGAAGCAGACAAGACTGATCAGAGAAAACACAAGAAGCAGAAAAAATTGGGGAGAGAAGACACAAGAAGCAGACAAGACTGATCAGAGAAAACACAAGAAGCAGAAAAAATTGGGGAGAGAAGACACAAGAGGCAGACAAGACTGATGAAAGGTGACAAAGGGCGGACAGACAGGCAGGCAGAAGGTGGCATTTACCAGTGTTTGCGGGCAGGGGAACTCAAACAGCTTGACATAGCCGAAGTCGTCACCAGTGGCCAATGAGTTGCCCAGGTGAGACAGGTGGGCACAGTTGACGTCGGCCTTCCCTGCATCCTGTGGCCAGATGCCCACCACCTCCTTGCCCAGTACACTGTAGCACACAAACACACAGACTGTACTGCTTTCCTTGGGCAGTTTAAGCAAGCTTTGTGACCACATTTTTCATAGAATTATTACATCTTCAAAATTGATATGTGATGCAGAGAAAACTTCATTTCTAACCGTTCCAAGATATTGCTTACTCAGAAAACATCATCAAAGAACTTCAGAATCTATGTGAAACAAAGCATTGTTGTCCTTTGTAAACTCATGGGAATAATGATGCACTAGTGGACTTAATGACCTCCACTTGTGAACATGTCTCACCTTGTCCAGGTGGCCCAGGTGATTTTGTTGATGATGTTTTCATCTTCCACTAGACTCCCCTGGGGGACACGATACACCTGGTTTATGTAGGTCCCAGTGCTCACCTGCAGACAGAAAATAGGTAAATGTCCACACACAAAGAAAGAAGTATATGTGTTAGAATGAATGAAGCCATACAGAAGTTAGGACAAATTTATGAGGATGTGTGTTAAGTAAATGAATAGGATGCCTGGAAAGAGGAAAGGGGAAGTGGAAAAAGACAGATTAAAACAGAGAGGAGCAGCAACATTGAAAGGAAAAATGTGAAGACAGAAAAATGAGGCTTCTACATTAAAACAGTTAATGGGAGTGAGAGAAGAAAGAGGAGAGAAAAAGCAGGGGAAGAGAATGAACCTGACAGGAAGTTGGGGCAAAGTGAGCATGAAGACGTGAAATGAAGAGGACCATGATGACGAGGGGGATGAAGAAGGCGATGAAGAGGACAGTGAAGAAGAAGAAGACAAAGAGATGCAGAGGCAGGGAAGCTGCAGACCAGATGGAGACAGTCTACCCTACCAACAGCAATACCCACCCTGATGAAGTTGCTGTCTGCAGAGAAGTCCATCTGGATGATGAAACTGGGGACACCATTACAGAAGCCAGCCTTGACCAGACTGCTGCCCTGACTGAGGTCGTAGAAGTCCACAAACTTGTCCTCTGTTCCCACTGCCAAGTACTTGCCATTGGGGCTGAACCTGATGTAAAGTAGGCATAAAAACTCTCAGCAGGTAGATCAGCATAAGATCAAAAAGAGTGTTTCCTATACAAACACCTCCAACCACCACCATCACCAAAAGAAAGCCTTGAGACATGGATAAGAACCATCCAAACACCATACAACACAGCCTCCCAAACAGTATGCTGCACATCTAGATGGCCAACATTCCCAGTTTGTAATCCTAAGGTTAATGAACAACCCTAGATGTTGACAGACATTACCATCTACATATCGGGGACAGCTCCATTGCATCATCATCATCATCATCATCACTTTTCACAACTGTACAGATGCACCTCAGCGAATGAGCAAACTTACCAACATACACTATCAGTCCTACCTGATGTCATTGATGGAGCCTGCACGGTCGCGTTTTCGTCCCCACAGCTTGAGAGAGCTGGCAGTGAGAAGCAGGAACTCTCCTTTGCTGAGGCCCACTGCAATGAGTTCACCGTCTGGACTGAAGCCCACAGACTTCGCCTGTCCCACCTCCAGTTTGGCCAGCAAGGACTGGTGGATGGAGACAGAAAGACAATGACTTCAAGCAAGTATTGTCAGATGTTCGTGAGATATCACATATATTAAGAAATCCTCACACACAAAGGCAGTCTGGCAAGTTATGCATAGTGAAGGTCATGAAATTTATTATACATTCAAATTTTAAAAGATAATCAAAAAAGGACAATGGGGAGGTGGGGAGGGAGAGAGAGAGAGAGACAGACAGACAGACAGACAGACAGACAGTCAGACAGACAGACAGACAGACAGACAGACAGACAGACAGACAGACAGACAGTCAGTCAGACAGACAGATAGACAAGCAGAGAAAGACAGACACACAGACAGACAGACAGACAGACAGACATACAGACAGACAGACACAGAGATTACAGAGAGACAGAGAGAATGGCAGTCAGGCAGCTATTTTGCAATGTGAAAATCAAGAGGAATGCAAGAACACAAAGATAAAACTAGAAGAAAAGGATGAAAGTATCTGCAAAAAGCATTCAGAAAAGCCGTTTTCTACCTTGGTGGAGATGTCCCAGATGCGGACAGTGCCATCGTAGCTGCCAGTGATGAAGCGAGGCAGGGAGGGGTGTCTGTCCAGTCCCCACACTTCCCCTGCCCCGTGTCCAGCCACCAGCACCTGAGGGGTGCCTGTCTTCTCCCCGACCTCCAGCACTGTGTTGTCCAGTGTGCCCACCAGGATCTTGCCCTACACATGTGCACATACATACAGCCAATACGTCAGTGAGAGGAACAGCAAACACTGGTGTAATGGCCAGTGAATGAAGTGTACAGCCAGTAAAATGTAAAGTGGGGTCTTTGTTCCCGCAGAATGAATTGGATTAAGCAGATTTGATAGAAAAATCCCTTTTCATCCTTTACAAACTCAAAATGAGGAACAACTAATACATTTTTTCCAGTACTGTTTATATCAGTTTGATCAAGCTCATGTCACCTATTCTAAAGTTGATTACCAGCATTGTTTTTGTCACATGGTTTTTAAGCTTGTTCACCCTGAAGTCAACCTGAGGTCTGACACAAGAAAATTGGGGTGACACGGTCCATACCTTGGCTCTGCAGATAGCCTTGACCACATCAGCCTTGCTGCCATCTTCACGGATGGGGAAGGCTCGGCATCGCTTCATCTCCTGGTCCCAGAGCTTGATGGGGCCACTGTCCTTGGTCCTGCATAGACACACAGTAAATGTTGCCATCTCCACCTTCCTGCTCTGAATGTCTGGTGAAAGACTTGCTGAAATCTTTAAAAGTTCCAACATCACTAGCTTTCTTGAGTAATGAGGATACCTAATGATTGACTGCAGCAACAGACACTCATATTTCAAGACATCTCAGTCTGAAGGGAAGTTGATGTGCATCCATGGTGGTACTGAGAAACTGCTGGGAGAGAGGATTTCAACCAGACTCTTGGTGGAATTAGACAAAAAGTGCTTAGGAAACCCCATATTGTAACCTCTGTTAAATATACAACCAAACACAACAAGGATAATCCAAATTAAGACAAAATAAATAAATAAATAACTATGTAAATAAATAATCAAAAAAGAGGCAACACAGTAAAAATTGCACTTGTGTCCCTTTGGCACAGATTCCAAGTATGATGTCATACAAATACCAAAAATACCAGATAAGGTCAAGAAAAAAACCCAACTGCCATTCTAGAGTAACCCAGAAGAAAAGTGGTCCCAGCAATGCAATACACTGTACTAGGACTACCCACTCCTCCCCTCTGTTTTTCCTGGACAGATTTGAGTGAAGCAAGTCTGACTGTTACCTTGGAGGTTCTTTGCCACCTGTGACAATGAGCCCATCCCTCAGTGTGGTGTACATGGCAAAGACAGGCCCGGAGTGGGCCTTGACCACCAGCCTTGTAAGCCTGTTGTCCTTCCACACATACACATCTCCACTGAGGGCACCTGAGAAGGTCACATTGTCCTGCAAGACACACAGCCTTACTCAGCTTCTACATTTCTCATCGAAACTGTTCCCTTCATCACAACTTTTCCTGCACCCTTTTACAAATGAAGCATCATCATACTGTAATATCAAATCCTTTCTCCTTCATGGTGGCAAGAAACTCCCAATGGAGAGAGGCAACAGACAGTCTTCAGAGGAAGAGCCCCCGTCAACAAGTGTTTCGGCCCTTTACACTTCCTGGGGGGAGGGGCACACCTGGCTATAGCTGCAGGTGCCCGTCTGCTGCCTTCATCTCTGCACCTTAGAAAGTCATATTGAAAAGAAACTGTTTATTTCATTTTGTCATTCCAAAAATAAATAACCACACAAATTCTGTTGAACTCATAACTGCATATTCAAGATGAAAAGAAAATTGCTGAGACAAATTCCACAAACATGGAACAAGTGAGCATAAAAACATTCTGAAAACAAAACTATGAACATTAAAAAGAAAGAAAGAAAGAAAGAAAGAAAGAAAGAAACAGTATTCATACACAAAATCCATATGCAGAGAGAGAGAGAGAGAGAGAGAGAGAGAGAGAGAGAGAGAGAGAGAGAGAGAGGGAGAGTGAGAGAGAGAGAGAGAGAGAGAGAGAGAGAGAGAGAGAGAGAGAGAGAGAGAGAGAGAGAGTGAGAGAGTGAGAGAGTGAGAGAGTGTGAGAGAGTGAGAGAGTGTGAGAGAGAGAGAGTGAGAGAGAGAGAGAGAGAGAGAGAGAGAGAGAGAGAGAGAGAGAGAGAGAGAGAGAGAGACAGCAGTTTTTGTCATGATATAAAAGCTGTTGTGTAGGATTTCACACAGAGCATAGCAATTTATCTCTGTTTGCATATATGGCAAAAAAGATGATGAGATAAACATCCCAAATAATTATATTAAAACATCAATCAAGAAGTGTTGCCAAGGTGATAAAATCTCAAATAAGGAACACATTTTAATATCTGACATTTTCTCTTGATTCATCTGCTTCTGAATCTTACTTTTGTCTTTTCATCAGATCTTTAACAAACATCAGCCACTTGTTGTAGTTCTGTTAGATATTAATTAACCTGCCATTTCCAGATAACTTTTCCATCTGACTCTGGATTCAGAAACACCACAGCAAATGCTGGCCACTGACACCAAGGTCTAAATCAGACTCACCATCCTGCCACCTCCACACCGCCACGTTGTGCCCATCCTCCAGCCCCACAGTCACCACGTTTTTCCCTGTGCAGGAGAAGTCCACGGAGCAGATGCCCTTGGAGTGGACACCCTGGATGATGGACAGCGTCTCCATGGTGCTGGTGTTCCACACATGGACACAGGGATTGCTGCCGATTTGACCTGAAGCCACAATGTTCTTGAACTTTGGGTGCTGGTTGGCATCAAGGCAGATGATATCATCGGTGTGCCCCAGGTAGAATGACTGGCTTCCTGGAATTGCAAGGTGGATATCCATCAGGGAAGAAACTGAGGGAAGGAAATAAGTACACTCGTCTCTGAGACGGTAGAAACATTTAGGAGGAATCCAGAGCAGAAACTCTGCCGGAGGCAGATAGAAAAAGGTTGGAGTGCATTGGTACACTCTGAACCTGTCATCTATTTGTGATAAGGTGCACCTATCTGCACCTATCACGCAGTGTACAGCATACAATCTTTAGGCCATAGTTTGCCCACTTTACGTAGAAATCAGATAGATTGACTAATGACGTTTTAATTAGAAAATGCCAATGACGTTGTTGGTTTGACGGAAGATCTTGTACCTGGTTCCGATTGGACAGTATGATGTCCGACCCATTAGATATCCTACCGTGTGCGATTGGACAAAACTACTTCATTGTGACGTATAGAGGTCTGGGAACGTATAAATATCCCCTCAGATTGTGAGTCAGGAGCGCGTTGAATTTTATTTTTATCGAACAGCCTCAAGTAAGGGACCGCGCCCTGTTCTGTATGTTAAAAACTAGCAAGTAGTATTATTGTTTTCTATGTCATTGTGCTGGCACTGGACGATGTAGGTTTTCACGTCTTTCATAGATTCATAGATTTCAAGACCTTGGCGTCTGGGTGAGTAGGAACCAATGTGCCTAACCGTTATTGTAACGGTCAAACGCTTTTTGGAAAATCTGTTTCCAGTCCTGACCGTCAGAAAAGAATTAAAAGAATGAACTGTTAAACGTTTTGAGACAATCTGTTCTCAACATAGCCACCGACCATCACATTGGAAATCTGTCTGTTATCAACCTTACTACTACGAGCCATCACATATTTACCATAGGAAAGTGATGAAACCACTAAAAGTATTTTGATCTTTGTTACGTCTTTGATTCACACAATGTTTCATGGCGACTTGAATAACCAAGGGACCAGAACTTTTCCTTGAGCGTCAAGGCCACGAGGCTCTTCATGTTTCGATTTCTTAATATTCAACAGCATTTCTACTTGTAAACACAAGTTGTAATATTACTTCTTGTACAGTTACAGGGACCATGACATATATATAACAACCCACACATAAGCTGTTTTTACTCATGGATGGATCATAACACAGGAAGCAAAAGGATGACCCAGGACGAAATATATGATCATCACAGCGCAGTCTTGCTGACCTGACGCCAGAGATTGGACGATGCCAGCACCAGCTGCATGGAAGACAATGTCTGCGCCGTCATTGACGTAGTAGAGGTTCATGCGGGAATCAAAACCACGGTAGCCATGGATGTACTCCAGCTGAAGATCCTGCAAAGAATATTATTCCACCATGGAGTGGGTTGTTCCTGTTCAGACATATATACTACACCAGAGTTTCTTGAATGCAGGCTCAGCACAGTGCTACACAACACAGCACAGCACAGCACTGTCCCAAATGTTGGCAGAAGTTCTGCTTTATCATGGCAGCAGACAAAGGGCAGTCTAAAGCATCTCGGTACCTTTGGGACGGGTCAAAATATGCAAGCCATGAAGAACAAAGATTCTGACATTAATTTCTAAATGATTCCCACTGTAGTTTTCTTTTCTATTTCTGTCAGGACATTTCACAGTAGATAAGACTGCACATCAAATGGCCTTGGTTCTATTTTGATTCATGATGAGACATTGATTTTTGGTTTTGTTTTAAAAGTTTATTCTGAGAGTAAACACTTCAAAGAGAGATAAACATCAAACATTGGAAAAACAAACAGGTTAGGACTAGGACCATCAACGAAGTCAAGAGTTTCGTGGAGTCATTATGATTTCAATGAAACACCTTTGCCTCCCATTGTCTCCCAAGTCTTAGAATGAACAAAAACCCTCAGCCTTACATGAACTTGTGATGTCTTCCTTCGTTTGCCCCCTGTTGCAGGTGGAAGCTCTGCTCTCTGCACCTTGGGGGGCTGCGGTGCATTCCTGCTGACTGCTGGCCTTAAAGTACAAACACCACCATGTCATCTGCAAGCACAGACCCCTGTGGGTACGCGTGACAAGTAAATAAGAGCCTCAGAACCAGTCACCTGGATAACACTGTACAGATCTGATAACCTAGGAGCACAACAAGAGGAATCAAACTGTGCAACGGATTTCAGGTACACACTGTCTCCGTACTGCTCTGGCTCAGTTGTGGTGACTGACAACTCACTTCTCAACCTCCTGGGTCTCCTGGAGATGAGGCTTGACACCCTCTTTTTCTCGGATGGGGTTGCCATAGATCTTGGTGCTGTAGTCAATCTTCTTCTCCCTGTCCACATCACTGTCGTACCCTGAAAATGCAGGAAAAGATTACTACTCAGGAACAGCCATCACCAGGGGTAATGCTCTCACACTTGACAAGCCATAACAGAATCACTGTAATTTCTACCTAATTCTTGAAACTGAACTACTGCAAGCATAAACTGATTTCACTATAAGTAAACTAACGCAAATAGTTATCATTGCTAGATTCAGTATTTTTTTAAAAGACAGCAAAATTCATACTAAAAGTAAAACCCAACCCAGACCAAGATAGAAGCTCTCAAGGGAAGGACCAGGCTAAATGATGACTTCACACATGACAAATTACAACAGGTCACACAGGCCAGTCTGGGTCAAGGGTCACAAAGGTCAGGAACCCACCTTCCTCCTCAGAGTCAGTGTCGGAGTCATCACTCTGACCACCTGTGTGAGCCTTGATCTCTGCTGACTGAAGTCGCCACACCATGACCGCAGTGTCTGCACCACCAGTGGACACCAGCTGAGAATTGTCTGCCGTCCAGCGCACATTGGTCACATGGGCACTGTGCCCCGCGTACTTCTTGTGCTTGGCAAACTTGCCCTGGGAGATAACAGGTGTGTTGATCTGATGAAAAGGACCAATTATTTTTATCATGAGTAATGATAGTCAACTGTTTCATTATGATTTGGTTGCTCAAAGTCTGGCATGAAAAATGTACCAGTCATTCAGGCTGAAAGAAGACTTTCTGGACATGTTCCTGTCAGTTTAATTTTTTTAAAGAAGGCAAGATTAGAAACAAGTAACTGGATGGTGTTATCAGCTGCCCATACAAAAACAACCAACCAAACAAACAAAACTGCAGGAACTTGATTCTACTGAGGAACCTTAGACATTCACTTTGCAGTCAAAGAAAATAACACACTCGCAGTGCTTCCAAGATTAATTAAATATCATAAAGCATGACCAATATTATCTTTGTCAAATTTAAACTGACGGTATGAAAAAATATACATATGTTGTATCTCTATTCATGTAATCTTGCCAGCAATCAGGGCTTCCAGGTTAAGATGCAGGCATCCAAAAGCATTCACTTTTTGAAAGTAGAGCTCTATTTCCACATACCATACACATTTCATCACATTGACTTCCCTTTGAAGAACACCCTGTCCATGACACAGACATCACAGATAAAGTCAGCTTACCTTGGCAGGGTATTGGAAGAGCTTAACAAAGCCAGTTTACCGTGGCAGGGTATTGGAAGAGCTTAACAAAGCCAGCTTACCTTGGCGGGGTACTGGAAGAGCTTGACAAAGACAGCTTACCTTGGCAGGGTACTGGAAGAGCTTGACAAAGCCAGCTTACCTTGGCAGGGTACTGGAAGAGCTTGACAAAGCCAGCTTACCTTGGCAGGGTATTGGAAGAGCTTGACAAAGCCAGTTTACCGTGGCAGGGTACTGAAAGAGCTTGACAAAGCCAGCTTACCTTGGCAGGGTACTGGAAGAGCTTGACAAAGCCAGTTTATCGTGGCAGGGTACTGGAAGAGCTTGACAAAGCCAGCTTACCTTGGCAGGGTACTGGAAGAGCTTGACAAAGCCAGCTTACCTTGGCAGGGTACTGGAAGAGCTTGACAAAGCCAGCTTACCTTGGCAGGGTATTGGAAGAGCTTGACAAAGCCAGTTTACCGTGGCAGGGTACTGAAAGAGCTTGACAAAGCCAGCTTACCTTGGCAGGGTACTGGAAGAGCTTGACAAAGCCAGTTTATCGTGGCAGGGTACTGGAAGAGCTTGACAAAGCCAGCTTACCTTGGCAGGGTACTGGAAGAGCTTGACAAAGCCAGCTTACCTTGGCAGGGTACTGGAAGAGCTTGACAAAGCCAGCTTACCTTGGCAGGGTACTGGAAGAGCTTGACAAAGACAGCTTACCTTGGCAGGGTACTGGAAGAGCTTGACAAAGCCAGCTTACCTTGGCAGGGTATTGGAAGAGCTTGACAAAGACAGCTTACCTTGGCAGGGTACTGGAAGAGCTTGACAAAGCCAAAGTCATCAGCAGTGGCCAGCAAGGTCTTGTTGCTGGTGAGGCAGACAGCGTTGACATCTGTGACATCACTCTTGGGGGGCCAGACGCCCTCGCAGGTGTGGCCCAGCACGGAGGTCCAGGACGCCCACTCCATCTTGTCAATCTCAGAGTGGCGCAGGGTGATCCGCTTGCCCCGCGGTGCCTCAAAGAACAGCTGTTCCTTGGCTCCGGAGTTGACCATCAGCACACGGCCTGGGGATGGATGAATGGATGGAGTTTTATGGCCTATCAGCCTTTGTAGGCTATGTGAACCCATTAAGCACGAGAATCACTAGAATAGTTTAGAATAAGCATAAATCAAGTAATGATGTCCCTAGTTATTCGCCTCTAATGTGTCTCCCTACATGATGTGTCTATTCTGACCCCCAACCCACAGGGGGCACATGGTCTGGGGAGCAAAAAAGGTGTGTCTTAGAACAATGACTTGCTATGTACTATTATACTCTGTTCTAACAAGTTCATGATACTGTATGATGCAAACTTAAAACCAACTGTGTATCACTTTAGTACTATCTCAGGTTTCCAGGTACGTACCCTTGGTGTCCCAGTCAATGTGGGTGATGTAGCTGGAGGCCCCCGTGCATGTGCCGACACGCTTGTCTCCCAGCACGTTGTAGATGTCCACAAAGTTGTCATGGGAGGCCACGGCCAGGTACTTGCAAGAATCTGCAGCAGTGCAAACACTGGCTGTGCATCCTCAGAGAAATGTCCCTGTTGGGTTCCTTATAACGAACACATACAGTGACAACAGTAAAGTGACAGTCTAGGAAAAACAAAACACAATCTAATATAAGGAAAACAAACAAACATACAAACAAAAGGTTTCCAGCTTCCCATACCATCTATATAATACATATTTTGAGAAAAATGATTATAAACATCATGCAAAGCTAACAACAAAAATAAAGCAAATCACATCAAATCTGATGTGGAAAATGTGAGATAAAAAAATATTATGTACACAACCGGAGATAAGTTTCTTACCAGGAGAGAACTTGATATCAGAAATTTCTTCTTTCCGGTGGTGGAAGGTGTTCACATCATCCATCGTTTCAGCATTTACTACTACAACACTTCCTGAAAATCACAAGAACATTAACTTCACAAACTGATCATGTTCATCACCATTCAAAGCAGTGCGAAGAAGGTTTTTTAAAACCTTTTATCTGAACCATGCAATCCTCAAATACGTTCACTAGTCAGATGTGCACAGTAGTACCTCATTGGAAATGAGCACTGAACATAAAAGATGGAAAATGAAACAACTGTTAGACCAACTGAAAATCTAAACAACAGCTTCAAACAATGATCAAAGAGCATTATACTCATCTCACATCCCAGCTAACTCAAAGGGGTCAGGCATCCATTTAAAAAGGCCGAAGACAGCTTGGCATTAATGCAAAACAAACGATCTGCAAAGCCAAACAAACACTGAAGTGAACTTGCCATCTTTGAATCCAACAGCCAATATCTTGCCGCTGGCAGAGAAAGTCACACAGCGTCCTGCTTGCTTGAACACCTTGAAGTTGAGCAACTTGTGCTCAGCTGACAGGTCCCAGAGTCTCAGAGTTTTGTCATCACTGACAGTGGCACACACTGGCTGCGTAGGATGTACTGCCAGTCCCCAGAGCTCGCCTTCCTTGTGACCCTGGCAACACCACAGAGGTCAGACAATCATGGACAATGAGCAGATGTAAGATCAAGTGACTTTTTTGACGGGTCAGAGGTTAGAGGTCAGACATCTTGACTGAGGCAATAACTATTCATGATAATAAATTTGCCAAATATGTTTTTATTTGACATATTTATGGCTTATTGCACAAAAGTATGAGAACTGAAAGAAAAAAAAAAGCTTGAAGTATCACCTTTGCTTCTGCTAATCCTGAACCATTTAGATATCAAACTTCTAACTTCTGCTCTTGCAAGAGGCAAGAGGTCAGACAAACTCGACACAAGAGAATGTTCTCCTTGACAGCAAGTATGTCACATACATTTGACCACTATAAATGCATCATATCTTACTTTTAATCAAATTATCACTAAATGATCTCGACATAATTATTCAAACACTTTTGTCTCCACAAATCCACAGCTTCCATATTTTTTCTGGATGACCAACTCCTTCTCACGACCCCCACCTCCCTGCAGCTCTGACCTGGGTGAGGATGGTCATGGGGCCCGCCTTGTCCACTTCCAGGATCTCGCCATTCATGGTGCCCACCAGGATCTTGCCATGGCCAAGCACAATTGCGCGAACAGCTGGAGACTCCTCCACCAGCATGCCTCGAGATGTGGAGGCAATGGCTGCCCGCTTGATGGCGTAGGTCTTCAGACAGCGCTCAAACTGGTCGTCCCACAGACCTATCACGCCGTCCTTCCCTCCTGTCACAAAACCCTGTGTTGTGGATGAGTAGAAGTGTAGGTGTAGCAGTAATGAGGTTGTTTGAGGTGCAAGCTCGATCAACAGGTAAATGTACATGGTCACAATAAATAATAATAATGATAAGCAAACAAGTATTGTCTCATAAAAAAGGCAAATGAATTATAAACAAACAAATGAATGAATAAATAAATGAATACTTTTTAAGAAATCAATTAAGTGGAGCCTACTTAAGAAAATGCCAGCATTATATTCTTTAAAGACATTACTATACATGTACACCAGACAACAGCTCCGTCTCACACCCACCTGGGTCAGCAATGGACACTGCAATGAACACAAAGAGCAATGGGCTGAGAAGAAAACATTGGGGAGCTCCACTGCAGTACGCTCACCTTGTCCAGAGAGTGCATGGCAAACACTGGACCTTCATGGGTCTTCACAGTCTTCTGCAGTGTGCAGTTCTGCCATATGAAGACATTGCCATCACTGCCACCAGTGAAGCAGACGTCTGCCGACTTGCCAAAGGTGAGACACAGCATGTCGCACAACTTCGCCACCTTGCCCAATGTTCCACGATTGGAGGTGAAGCCACCACCTGGAGGAAATCAAGAATGGTTCTAGAGAGCTGGTAGCAGGTACCACAGATCTAGACATTCATTTTGCATCTAGTTTCGCATACTTCACTCATTAAGTCTTTCATTTATTTTGCTGATGACAAATATGAAAAATAAAGCGACAATGCAGATAAAAGATGTGGTGATAGAGTTTGCTTTCAGAAAATGAGAGAAACATAATTAACATGAAAATATATACACTTGCCATATCCATTTCTGAAGAAAGACCATAATCTGTAGCAAAGATATCCACATGCCATGATCTACTGAGGAATGTAATGAACAGGGTTCCTAAGAGCAGTATGCTCACCAGCCATAGTCCAGAATTTGATGTGCTTGGCTCCAACTGTGATGAGTTTATTGCTGTCAAAGGGGTTCCATTTGGTCACAAAAATTTTGTCCTTGTGGCCTCTGCAAAGGGAGAATGACAGTGTCCACAAAGCATTCACAAACAAACAAATACACAGTAATAAGCATACACCTACACCTATGTGCATGTCAACACACATGCCAGTGCAAACACACGTTAGTGCACACACAGGTGTGTGTCACTCGACACTGCAAAGCAGTGACACGTGGTGCAATTTCCCCAAAAATGTCTTTAAGGGGGCACATGGCGTAGAAAACGGGGGTATCAGAAAAAAATTCATTGCTCAGCAACTGTTTTAGCTATCTTAATGAAACTTTGCACACAATACAAATGCACAACAAGGATGATTCACATCAATTTTTATTGTTCTAGATTGAATAGTTTTTGTTATATAACACAATCACTGAAAAAATGCACGTTACAAATTTTGACCCCCTACCAAACTACAAGGATCACACTTTATAGGATCAGCAATGGTTATGTACAAAGAAGAAGACCTATATTGTGCTATAAAACATTATAAATGTATTTATAACACTTACAAATATTTTTGGTGATGAGTGGCATTTACACATGCCGGCAGCGTTTTTTCATGTGTAAATGCCACTCATCACCAAAAATATTTGTAAGTGTTATAAATACATTTATAATGTTTTATAGCACAATATAGGTCTTCTTCTTTGTACATAACCATTGCTGATCCTATAAAGTGTGATCCTTGTAGTTTGGTAGGGGGTCAAAAATTGTAACGTGCATTTTTTCAGTGATTGTGTTATATAACAAAAACTATTCAATCTAGAACAATAAAAATTGATGTGAATCATCCTTGTTGTGCATTTGTATTGTGTGCAAAGTTTCATTAAGATAGCTAAAACAGTTGCTGAGCAAAGAATTTTTTCTGATACCCCCGTTTTCTACGCCATGTGCCCCCTTAAAAAAAGGACTAAAATAAATAGTATTATTATTAATATCATTATCATTTTTAGCCATTAACTCACCTGGTTGTTGCCAATTTCTCTCCCTTCTTCCAGTCCCACACCACAATGCAGTGGTTGTCATCCAGACCCACAGACACCAGCATCTTGCCGTCCCCTGTGAAGTCAAGCAGTGAGGTCAAGTAACCTTCAAGACTCTCGCACCAGGCGGTATTTGAAAACTGTATCTTGATGTGTAGCAGCAACTGCATGCCTAGATTGCTTTTCCTTTGTTTCTGACAACATGTTTTCTAAATAGCGGAAACAAGCCACAGTTTGTCACTTCACTAACATAGAATATCTCCTTACAATATGTTCCTTCTGTGGGTTGAAAGTTAAAAGAATAAACCCATCATGTCTCCCTACATAATTTGTAAAAGGCGAATGACTAGGGAAATTGACTTGCTCATACGCTAACCGGCTCTACTGATTTTTGTGATCAATGGCTTTTCATAGCCTACAAAGGCTGATGGACTGTGAATATCCAGCCATCCTAACAACTATATTTCACCTTAGCTGCCTTTTCCCCATACCACCCCTTGCTGCCCAGCAAACGTATGGGCAAGCTCTTCCATTTTCCTACTTATATAAATTATTCTAAATATATTTACCACGTGGGGGACATCTGGGTAGCTACTTCACTGCTGAATGGAGAACAATGAACCAGAGAAGCTGGTGAATCAGTGACAGCTGAGTCAGTGTGGGAGCAGCAGCAAGCGGTGCGGAAAGGTGTATGTGATGTTATATGTTAGAAGAACCCACCTGAGAAGTCCACTGCACACACGCCTCGCTGGTGCTGCCCCTTGAGAATGGAGCCAGTCTTGAGGGTTTCTGCGTCCCACACATGGATGGTGGCGTCACGGCCCACCTGGGGTTATAAGGAAACAGACATTTTCTTCAGAAATGACTGGCTACTCTGAAATGCCTAAGCCATAATCCAAACTATTACTTTCATTGCTCATAAATGTACTTGATCCCAAACCTTGAGTAAAACTAATTGTTCTCCACTGTGATTGATGAATAACAGAAAACCTTCTACACAATGGAGAGGGCAATACAAATCAAGCTTATATCTAGAATACATACATACATATATCTAGAATTGTTAATGTAAACCCTTTTGGCACAGCTCCTTTGCACATAATAATAGTAACACCACAAAAATGAGTCCATCTCAGTATCCCCTCACTCACATGAAGGAAAATGTGCAGGGCAATTGGTCATACAAGTCATACTAAGAGCATCACCACGCATGATTCTTTCAGTGTCATCTCTTTTATTACTTCCTCCAACACTACTGCTCATGGAGACACATGATGGACCAGTGTAAAAACATTCAGCACTGAGTCTGACATTACATGAACTGTATCGTGCATCCATCTCACCAGTATCTGATTACCAGATGCTCCCAACACTGTACATCACACTACACAACACCATTCATCACACTACACAACAACACACATCACACTACACAACAACACACATCACACTACACAACAACACACATCACACTACACAACAACACACATCACACTACACAACAACACACATCACACTACACAACAACACACATCACACTACACAACAACACACATCACACTACACAACAACACACATCACACTACACAACAACACACATCACACTACACAACAACACACATCACACTACACAACAACACACATCACACTATACAACACAGTACATCACAGTACACAACACCATTCATCACACTACACAACAACACACATCACACTACACAACAACACACATCACACTATACAACACAGTACATCACACTACACAACACCATTCATCACACTACACAACAACACACATCACACTACACAACAACACACATCACACTACACAACAACACACATCACACTACACAACAACACACATCACACTACACAACAACACACATCACACTACACAACAACACACATCACACTACACAACAACACACATCACACTATACAACACAGTACATCACAGTACACAACGCAGTATGTCACACTACACAACACCATATTTTGCACTACACAACACAGCACAACTCACTAGACAATACCAAACATCACACTACACAACACCATGCATCACACTACACACCACCACACATCAAACTACACAACATACATCACACTACACACCACCACACATCACACTACACAACATACAACACACTACACAACACATCACACTACACAAAAACATACATCACATTACACACTATACATCACACTACACACCACCACACATCAAACTACACAACATACATCACACTACACACCACCACACATCACACTACACAACATACAACACACTACACAACATACAACACACTACACAACACATCACACTACACAAAAACATACATCACATTACACACCATACATCACACTACACAACACAGTACATCACACTACACAACACAGTACATCACACTACACAACACAGTACATCACACAAGACAACACAGTACATCACACAACACAACACTATACATCACACTACACAACACCATACATCACACTAGACAACACAGCACAACTCACTAGACAACACAGTGCATCACACAACACAACACCACCCATCACACTATACATTACCATACATCACACTACACACCACCACACATCACACTACACAACATACAACACACTACACAACACATCACACTACACAACACATCACACTACACAAAAACATACATCACATTACACACCATACATCACACTACACAACACAATACATCACACAACACAACACAGCACATTACACTATACAACACAGTACATCACACAGCACAACACAGCACATTACACTATACAACACAGTACACCACACTAGACATAGCGCACCTGCCCTGTGGCCACAAGGTCTTTGAGTGGGTGGATGCACAGACACAGGATGTCATCTGTGTGCTCCACGTAGAACCGCTGTTGGTTGGTCTCGCGGTTGTAGACCACGCCTGCTGCTGCCACATGGTAGACCACCTCCCCACTCTGTGTGTAGAACAGGTTGTTGCGGCAGTCATAGCCACGATATCTGCAAAATATGAAAACAATGCATTGAGAAAAAGATAAGAGCTGCGTTATGCTCTTCTGAGACAACACAGAATTTGCCATCAACATGCTGGTGTGAGAACTCATTGGTGGCCTCACCTTAAGTAATGTCAGTGGATATCGTCTCACAATATCTAAAAACGAAACAACAAAACTACCTACCAAGTCATCATCAGATATCATAATGATGCTTTCCTGTGTTGTAAATATTATTCATTTTCCCTCTGACTTTCATGTGCTATGCCAACATTTTTTCCATTATGGTACAACAATGATAATATTGATCTTTATTCTTGTCCCCTGTCTTTAAATAAGAAATTCTTTGGGGGAAATTACATGGCTCGTCACTGCTGTGCAGCATCCAGTAGTTGACCTCACACCTCGGTAGGAGAGACAATGAAGGCAAAGCGCCATGCTCAAGGGTGCTACTCTAGGAGCTGAACAGCTTCCAACACTGCACTGCCAATTGTAGTGCCCCTGCAGGCAAGCACCTGAACTACTGAACAAGAGCCCCAACATGGAAAAACTCTAAGACCACCAGGAACACAGCTGCAAGACCAGTTCTGAATCTCAAACTGAGTGCATGGTCCGCCATACCCATGAATGTACTCCAACTTGAGGCTGTCTGAGGGTCCAGCTTTGCGCTTCTGTCCTGGCTTCATCTCCGCCTTCATCAGCTTGTTCAGGTTGGCAGCATCCTCCTTGTACACCGCTCTGTCGTACAACACCTGCTTCTCACGCTCAATGTCCGAGTCCACTTCCGCCACATCAGACAAATCAGAGTCACTGTCCTCAGAATTGGAGTCTACATAGGCTGTGAAGAGACAATGAATATCAAGATGTGTAACAGCCATGACAAAGGAATGAAATGAGCCATTTCTACTTAGAAAAGTCCGTAGACAGTTCAGAGATAAGACTATAATGTATCAGAAGATGTCACTCTCAATAAGCCGAGACAAAATTGGCAATAAGGAATCAAGTCTTGAAAGGTGCTTCATACAATTTTTTTAAAGTGTTCTTTGAAAATGAATCAACAAAGTTTACATACTAAAGTCAATTCAAAGTGAGCTTTTCATACTGTTTGTCAGTTTTAATGTGCTTCATAAACTGAAAAAAGAAAAACTTCCAAAATAATTTTGAAAATGTTACATTCTCTATCATGTAGAACTGAGTTATTCTTACTGTTTTGTCAGTCTTACTTCAGGTGCAGTGCAACTTCTTGTACAAAGCAGCCCCAAGGTCTAACAGTGAAGGAAACATGAGCTCTCCACAGAGGACACACACTTACCGTTGTTGGGCTCCTGAAGGTCATCATCACCCCCAGCCCCTGCAGGACGGAAGCGCCACTGGAAGATGGCATGGTCTGCCCCCCCTGTGGAGATGATGCGCTGCTTGTCGTGGGAGAAGCGCACGTTAGTGACGTGAGCTGAGTGACCCACATACTTCCTGAACTTGGCACCTGAGGGAGAGGGAAATTATACAATGCAGAATCTGAGATGAATGCAGCTCAGCACGACACATTTACTATCCATTCCCCTTGGTGATGAACTGACTAAACTGATTAATCTAACATTAATGATTTCATTGTCCTCTCCTTTATCAAGTATACTGTCTGATTCAACTCAATTTAATGCCAGCATAAGAAATCATAACCTGAAAAGTAATTACTGGCAAAATTATTAAACAGATTCGTACTTATCACATGCAAAAAAACCTTATCACATGAATAAGACCTTATCATATGAATGAGACATAACCCAAAATAAAAGCAAATTTCCCCCCTAAATTTGTGTTTAATCACCAGTTTTAAAGACAATATTCTACATTTAAGAGTTATCAATGAAAGACTGAATGTCAATAAAAGCAATTGCGACCGAAAGACAATCATTCCTAGCACATCAGGTAAGGGAGGGATAGACATATACACACCTTTCTTGAGGCAGGGGAAGCGGAGCAGCTTGACCAGGCCAAAGTCATCCCCAGTGACAGCCACCTGACTGGTGAAGTTGGCATCCAGGGCATTAATATCATTGGTGTCGCAGTACTTCTCCCAGATGCCATTCACCTCTGCACCCAGCACACCCGTGAAGGTGGCCCAGTGGATGCTCTGAATCTCCTCCTTGTTGGTTGCTTGCTTGCCCGCTATGCACAGAGACGGAGAGTGGACATATCAGCTTGCAACCCAAGGGTATTGCATTTGCAAAAGTGAGGGAGATTACAGGTATACAACCATTATGGGCAAACTCACAGGGAAGCAGTTCTAACATGAGAACATGACAGAATTCACGGTGCTGGTGGCGAGAGCTAATTATCACAAAATCTGTCCAAGACAAGAACAAGAAAGATAAACAGAAAAATACTACAGCATATAGACACCCAGTGATATTCAAAAGCAGTTGTCTTTAGCACAAATTTTGATTGAAGACAACATACAGTCACAAATGATAGACACCAACATGATAGCAAGCTGGTGCTCCTCTACCTGGGGAACTTACTTGGCATCTTGAAGAAGAGACGCTCTGCTGCACCACTGTTGGTCTGAAGGTACTTGCTGTCCTGGGACCAGTCCAGGTGTGTGATGAAGCTGGAGCTGCCTGAACAAGTGCCCACACGCTTGTAGCGCTGGTCCACTGCGTAGATGTCCACAAAGTTGTCATTGGAGCCCACTGCCAGCAGCTTGCCACATGGGGAGTACTTCATCTCGTGGATCACCTCCTTGCGGTCCTTCATGTGCACCACCTGGGACAGGTCCCTGAAGCAGCCAATAAGAGTCAAGGCAAAGCCTGATCTGTGTCTACCCAGATCCATTTCACCTGTCTGAATCTTCCACACATCTGTCTGTCCATCAGCCTATCTCTCCATCCTTTTGCCCATTCATTCATTCATTCAATTTTCCCTAACAAAGTAACATTCTCTCTGACCCTTCCTATCTCACTTCCTCTTATCATCAGATCTTTTATTCTTCTCATCATAGGTCAGCTCAATTCATGAATGAGTCTAAAGTTGGGTGGTCATTTATACACTCCTCACTGAGACCAACAGTGTCAGATCATTATACATCTCACATTGAAAAACTCGTAATGCATTCTTCACTTGACACCATCTTGAACATCCTCTATGAAGCTACTATTCAAGTGGGAACAGCAGACAGGATAACATCAAGTCAGTGGAAAGTGCAGGAGATAAGTGGGAAAGAGAAAAGGATGACAGTCAGGACAAAAACATTTTGTGCAACAACTTTCTCATTCATTTCTGAATGCTCTTTCCCAATTCTGCACTAGTGAGAGCAGACATAGCACAATGCTGTAAGTAAGTCAGGACAAGTAGGGCTGGGCAGAAGGCAACAGGTAATGGTAGGGTTGTGGGTGGGTGGATGGGGGAGAGCGGGGTGGGTGGATGGGTGAGAGTGGGGTGGGTGGATGGGGGAGCATGGGGTGGGTGGATGGGTGAGTCAGTGGGTGGGGTGGGTGGATGGGTGAGTCAGCGAGTGGGGTGGGTGGATGGGGGAGAGTAGAGTGGGTGGATGGGGGAGAGTGGGGTGGGTGGATGGGGGAGAGTAGAGTGGGTGGATGGGGGAGAGTGGGGTAGGTGGATGGGGGAGCATGGGGTGGGTGGATGGGGGAGAGTAGAGTGGGTGGATGGGGGAGAGTGGAGTGGGTGGATGGGGTAGAGTGGGGTGAGTGGATTGGGGAGAGTGGGGTAGGTGGGTGGGGGAGAGTGGGGTTGTGGATGAGGAGAGAGGGGTGGGTGGATGGGGGAGAGTGGGGTAGGTGGGTGGGAGAGAGTGGGGTTGTGGATGAGGAGAGTGGGGTGGGTGGATTGGGGAGAGTGGGGTGGTGGATTGGGGAGAGTGGGGTGGGTGGATGGGGGACAGTGGTGTGGGTGGATGGGGGAGAGTGGAGTGGGTGGATGGGGTAGAGTGGGGTGGGTGAATGGGGGAGAGTGGAGTGGGTGAATGGGGGAGTGGGGTGGGTGGATGGGGGAGAGTGGAGTGGGTGGATGGGTAGGTGGATGGGAGAGAGTGGAGTGGGCGGATGGGGGAGAGTGGGGTGAGTGGATTGGGGAGAGTGGGGTGGGTAGATGGGGGAGAGAGGGGTGGGTGGATGGGGGAGAGTGGTGTGGGTGGATGGGGGAGAGTGGAGTGGGTGGATGGGGTAGAGTGGGGTGGGTGGATGGGGGAGAGTGGAGTGGGTGAATGGGGGAGTGAGGTGGGTGGATGGGGGAGAGTGGAGTGGGTGGATGGGGGAGCGTGGAGTGGGCAGATGGGTGGGTGCATGGGGGAGAGTGGGGTGGGTGGATGGGGGAAAGTGGAGTGGGTGGATGGAGGAGAGTGGGGTAGGTGGATGGGGGAGAGTGGAGTGAGTGGATGGGGGAGAGTGGGGTGAGTGGATTGAGGAGAGTGGGGTGGGTGGATGGAGGAGAGTGGGGTGGTGGATGGGGTAGAGTGGAGTGGGTGGATGGGGGAGAGTGGGGTGGGTGGATGGGGGAAAGTGGAGTGGGTGGATGGGGGAGAGTGGGGTGAGTGGATTGAGGAGAGTGGAGTGAGTGGATGGGGGAGAGTGGGGTGGTGGATGGGGTAGAGTGGGGTGAGTGGATTGGGGAGAAAGGGGCGGGTGGATGGGGGAGAGTGAGGTGGGTGGATTGGGGAGAGGGGTGGATTGGGGAGAGTGGGGTGGGTAGATTTGGGAGAGTGGGGTGGGTGGATGGGGGGACTACCCACCTGGACCTTAGCACCATAAAGGAGCCATCCATGAACCCCACTGCCACCTCCTGACCGTCAGCATCAAAGGCACAGGACCGGATCTTCTGCTCCAAAGTTGTCTTGGACACAATCTCAAAGCTGGTCATGTTCCACAGCCTGCACAAGAGATTCCCCCAAAGTCTATTAAATGCATGCATCACACACAGAAGTTCTCATGGCTGTTTCAAACTTGTATGATAACACTCATACATGAACATCTTATCATGCTCATACAAAAAGGGCAAAATAGACGTGTCTATTAGATCTTCTGATACAAGATGAAGGCTACATAAACAAATAAAAAGTTTGTTCTTCCTAAAATATTGAGGGGAAAAAAACCTTCCATTGTAACAAGATGGAGGGGCGTGAAGTCTGTAAAACATAAAGAGATTTATTTCATTGAGGTAATTACAATCTCGCTCTTTCAAAAAAGTGCGACTAATTTAAAGTTGTAACGAGTTCCACACAGAGTTCACTGCTGGGAAAATTAGTTACTATTATTACAAAACAAAACATCCCAATACTTCAAGTAATCATTGGTGTATCTTCATCAGTCATATCATTACCATCCCTGCTTCTTTGTAATGATTTCTGCTGGCACTACTGACAAAAGGAAACTGAAGAGCCAGCCCACCTTAGGGTGTGGTCATCGCTGCCAGTGGCGAAGATGGGTTTCTTGGAGTGGATAGCCAGTGCCCAGAGCTCCCCCTCAGCATGGCCCTGTACCAGGCACTGTGGCTTCTCACGCTCCCTCACCATCACCTCAAAGATCTCGCTGTCCTGGGTGCCGATCACAACGCGGTCCCCTCGCCAGCACACACTGCGCACACACAAGCCTGGGACAGCGAAGAGGACACAACATGTGTACAGTGTTTACTTGCAGGTTTGAGTTTAAATAGAAAAATGTCTTTGATGAGAAGGATACAAATCCAGGATTATCTTTGTACATTTTTGAAAGGTCAGAACAGTACAGCATAACTGTATTAAAGAGGCACAGCATATATATCTCTTTTACCACATATCTGAAAAATAATTGCAAAGGCAAACCCACCTCCAACCCTCCAAATACAAGGAGTTGTGGAATGAGTAAAAAGAATGTCGCTCACAACAGGGAGTGACTTGAACCACTCATGAGAGAGAGCATGTCCTAGTCATCTCATGACCAAACCTTGAGAGTGAAAGCTGGCTACATTCCGTCATGCTTGCCTACTGCTGTGTGCCCTGTTGTTAATAACATTTATCATCATCCATATTTGGAGTTCTTAAGATTTTTTTCTACTTCGTTGGGGACTTTCATCCCTGGTCACCATAGCGATGTGCCCAATGTAGGGGAAGCAGCAGTGGCCACCTGTGAGGACTGATCCCCAGTTGCCCAAGTGATAGTCAGAAATGTTTCCTTCCTCTCACCTCACTTCAGGCCATGGCTATGAAGCACAACATATTTCACTTGGCAGCAGGAGAATGGTGCACATCAATTCTACTCGTATTTAAAACAATAACTGTTTCATAATCAATCAAGAGAGAATGGTGAAGCCAGCATTTACCTTGGTAGCCATCTGGAGCATTGACCAGGTTGATGGCAGTGACAGGTTTGAAGTCTGGGTCCCACATTTTGACATGGCCGTCCTTGGAGCCTGAGACAAAGCCCTCCTCTGACATGTCCAGCGTGTACACCGGGCCCTGCAGTCAGGTGGGCAAATGAGGCCTGTATACCACATATCAGGTGCTGCTAGGCAAGTGGCACATCATTCTAATGAGAGGTGGTTCATTCATGGCCCTCTTCATATGTTATTTTTCTGCAAGATGTGAAGAGTTTACACACAAAAACAGCATGGGCTGTAGAGCTCAGAGCGCACATGTTGGCCCATGATATCTGCATGCACACATTAATACATGAGGATGCATGAATATGCACACACACACAAACACACACACATGCATGCACACACACACACACACGCATGCACACACACACACACACACAGACACACGCATAGACACACACACACACACACACATGCACACACACACACAAACCTCTTCATCAGTTGAATATTTAAATAGATGGAAGGAAAAAGATCTCTCCATAGAACCGAAAACTGCATATTCTACCATTGGAATTGAAGTCATTCCCACAGTCATGCCACTTTTGACAGGTAGACCTATGGATACTTCTATGGTCAACTGCACCTTCAAAAGACGGTACCGATACTTCTATGGTCAACTGCACCTTCGAAGACGGTACCCGCTAAGAACAAAGCATCACTTACATTGTGGGCTGCTGCCACCACTCTGCTCAGAGTGTTATCTTTCCAGACGTAGATGTCACCGCTGAGGGTGCCTGCATAGGTAGTGTCTTCAGGCCCAAAGGCCAGGCACAGCATGGTCTGTATCTCCCCACCCTTGCCAAACACGCCCTTCTTTGGCGTCAAGGCATTGCCACACAGAGTCCAGAACTTGATGTGTTTCACACCACAGGACACAATTGTGTTGGGTTTGAAGGGGTTGTACTGGATATCAAAAACCTGAAAAATAAACTCTGATATTCAGTGAAGATTTCACACCGGCAATGAATGCTCTTGTAGAATGAAACAATTATTTCAATACTACTCAACAAAGCCACATATCAACTCAAAGAAACTACAGCATGGCAGTGCTAATATTGATGTTTGTTAGGGGCAAAAAAAAACTTAAATAGGTTTCAATGATGACCTTCACTATTCAGATGGTGTATGTTATTTTGAAGAAAAAACCCTGCAACTCCAAAGAAAAGAAAGATGTTGTCTCTATGAAACAGCATTTGCAAAGAGTCAAACTTTAGTAAAACACTTTAATTTCTTTTCATGTTTTGTTTTCCTGAAAAGGCTCCCCTGAGTATACAGTATTTAGGATATATACATGAATCACTCACCTACTAGATCTACATCCTTGGATATTCTGTGCATCTTTTGCTTTGAACATACTTATTTTGACTACTATTTCGCATCAACATGCTCCAGACACCCAACACAAATCCTCTGGGAGCTGTCATCACATCATATAGAAATGCTGTAAGTCTTCATCCTTCTCATTTACAGTGGTCACTGTAGATCAGCATTTAGCAAGTCATTTACACAGGGCAGATTGACTACAGAGCAATGGATGGGAAGGGAGGCAACTGATGCACTCTAACACCTCTTCTTCAGAGTGATGAAAAATTCAGCTATTATCACATTTGAGAAACCAATGCCTTTGAGTTACATTCACACTGATATTTCAAATGCAAAGAGCAAGTTGAAGGTATCCAATATCAGTGAATTTGCAATTCCAACACTGTTTTCTGCTCTTGGAACATAAAAAGCATGTGTCCTAATGTGGAAAATGCACAATTTTCATCAACTTGTTATTTCTTTTCTATCTTCCCATCTGCAGGTTAGAGATATAATGCATGTGATTTCTCTATTATACAACTAAAACAAAGATGACTATGAGAGAAGGAGTGGATGGAAAAGCTGACAGCCAATGTACCTTGTCAGAGTGACCTCTGATTGTGGCCATGACCTTTCCCCTCCTCCAGTCCCAGACGTTGATGGTTGACCGAGGGTCCATCCCCACTGACACCAGCTTCTGTAGCAAGACCAGCAGCTGGCATCAACACACAGTGAGCATCTCAGTAGTGACGGTGCACTTGCCTTGCCGTGAATACCAGACCAGTATGTGGTCAGCCCAAACTAGGTAGAGGAGACTGACAAGTAAGTACTATGCCAAACAAATTTCAGTGTGGAAATTCTGTACTTTACACATGTATCTGTTGTCTCAGATCTCCTGTTCTGCTTATGTTTACATTAACTGTAATGATTATTTCATAGATTACTGACATGGGGTTACAGAACAACACTGCCCCTCCATCACCATTATCAGCAGTGACAGAAAATAAATTAAAATGTGATTGATCATTTGATTTTTTCCTTCTTCTAAAATTTACCAAGCCAAATATTGGAATTACAAAAGGTGCATGACAGATGAGATTTAATACAGAGATTTTCATTGATTGCAGAAGTCTCAAACAATTAATTCCACCAGGGACAGCACTGAAATGACAGCTCACAGTGCCCTCCTTGTCAAAGCCCATGGCTGCAATTCCATTGTTGTGGCCCTCTCTAAGGATGGAGATGGTGTCAGTTGTGGCCGAGTCCCATACACAGATGTAGGGGTTCTTGCCAATCTGTCCAGTGGCCACCAGGGAACGGTCAGGGTGCAGAGCAAGGCTGAAGTAAATGCAAGAGTCCACATCTCCACAACTCCTTCATGACAGACAAACCATGTCTCAAAACAGGAGCAAGATAAAGCACAAGTGATTTCAGTCAGTGTCTATGTTCAATATGGTGGGCATGTTTTTTTTGTTGCTTTCTATGTGTATGTGTGTGTGTGTGTGTGTGTGTGTGTGTGTGTGTGTGTGTGTGTGTGTGTGCGTGTGTGTGTGTGTGTGTGTGTGTGTGTGTGTGTGTGTGTGTGTGTGTGTGTGTGTGTGTGCATTTGTTTAACTATGTAGGTGAGCTTTCCACCTAAACATATTTGTGTGTACATTTCATGAGCTGAATCAGTACAGGTTCATGCATTTTTGGTTTTATGCATCATGTAATATATGTGTGGTTTTTCATAAACAGAGGTGATAGAGCTCATACTGGAAGCATATCTCTCTTTGCAATCCACAACAAGTGTCAATGGGATAACACTGTCAACGCATGCAAAATGCATGTTAAGACATGCTTTATGAATAAATGATAAATGCTCTATTTAGCATTCTGTACATTTGAAGTTTGGATCTGCAAGGGAATATCTGCCTTAAGGCATAGTGTGGATTTGTTGGTGAGCCTGTTGTGCTGACAGCTGTGCTGTTGCATGCAGACAAATGTGTGTGCAGTACCATGGCAATGACGTACGCGAGTTGAACTTGAATAGGCAGATGACAGTGAAGATCGAACAATCAATACATCGGGAGAATTGTGCCGCTTCAAGAGATATGCTCCGAACGTCTGACTTAGCAGTTAAATCTGTGCGGAGTGCACTTCAAATCTACAAATCTAAGCCACTAAGGCAGCCTACCTCACAATATCGTCATCGTGTCCAAGGAAGAATCTCTGTTTGTGATCTCGCACGTTATACACAATACCAACTCCAGCAACGAAGTACACGATATCTTTGTTGGCCGTGTAATACAAATTGTTTCTGCACTGGTGTCCCCTGTATCCGTACACCCACTCCAGCCGCAGCTGGAACTCGGGTGCAGTCTTGTCCGCCATCACAAACTGTTCAGAAAGCACCAGCGATCAACGTGTTGGAACTAGCGTGTCAAGACATTTCCCCCGCCACAAGAATTTCTGCTGAGTGCGCATGCCTAGCGCATCTGCAGCCGAAGCGGAAGTAAACAATCCAGTCGCTACAGTGGTGCATGACGAGTCATCTTCGTTCTAGGGTCTTTGGTTCTAGTATCGTAGAATTGAGTTATCCATCTATCAAAATGGGAGATTTCCCCACTGTTATCACTGAGGCCAAAGTTGATACGCTTCATTCTGTGATTCAGAACGGACGACAAAAGTTTCTTTGCTTCACCCGCCTAGCAGGCGATGTTTGGGTCGTATCTGTGACGGACGGGTTAGACGCCTGGCGCCTGGAAATGGGTCAGGATGAGCTTGACTCGCATGTAGATCTGGCTGGTGTAAGCTCCTCTGACATCTTTCTTACACGCTTCAGGTACTTCTCTCTCTCACTCCTCTCAATAAATCTTGGGCGGTGGGTAAAACTGGGTTTGAAAGAGACTGGACATCAGATATGCCTTCCTGTCCACTTTCGTTTGATTCACAGAGTGACGGGATTCAACAGCTTCATCAAAGCATATTGGTTGCTGTGAGAAGAATAAGAGTAATGTACTGTAGTTAGTACATTTTAGTAAGTTTGATTTATTCACCATTTGTCATTCTTCAAATGCTCATCCCATGTTGCAAGCATGTGCACGTCATTCATAAACACACGTGCTTCTGGCTGGAATAAGCCCATATGGGCCATAGATATGTTAGGCCTTCAATATGAAACTTGGAACAAAAAAAATGTGCATGATACTTATTGTCCACTCTTGGCAAAGTATAATAAATTGCAGTGTGTTTAACAAAATTAAAAAACACAACAGGAATGACGTGTCTAAGATGCTGTCTTTCAAAATTATTTTCAGAATATATTATTAGCAGTTACACAGCTCCAAAATGCTTGTAATTTGACTAATGCAAACTGATTTACATTTACAGAAATGCCTTTGCAACAGGAGACATTTTTGTTGCAAAAATTGGTAACAAGGTGACCCTGACTCTGGGCAAGGGTAGCAACACCCTGGAAATTGACCTCTTTGAGGCCAAGTCCACAGAGAAGAAGGTGGAGATGCAGCTGATGTTGTTCAGACTGGCTGAATCAGCCTCATCCCTGGAGAAGCAGCTGGAGGCAGCCAATGGCAAGATTGAGCAGCTCAAGTCCCAGAAGGTGGCAGCAGGTGCCAGTGGGGGTAGCAGTCTCTTTGACACCAGCCCCAAGAAGGGAGCCAATGCCGCCAAGACCAGGCCCAGGAAAGAAGGGATGAGCCTCATTAATCCCACTAGCAAGAAGCGGAAGACTGCCAAGGGTGTTGTCTTTGAATAGTGAGCAGTAAGTGTGGAAGATTTCTTTTAGAAATGGATGCAGATGTTGTCAGAAAACCTGTCAACTCCCATTAGGAAGAGGCAGAAAGTAGTCAATGAGATGTGTACCAAGTCAAAAGTTGTATGTGAGATGGGGTTGCAGAAAGAGTCATGACAGTAGTCAGTAATTAATGGACCTTGTGGTTGTCAGAATGATGGGCTTTGAGAAGTGAGAAGGTGTTTATGATGTGAGTATATGAGTGGTCAGGAATGAGAACATCACAATGACACTTGAAAAGTATACAAAGAAACTCTTGTGGTATTTGGTCTCTGAATAGCAGGCACAAAGACAAGCAATGTCACGGTTTTTGTGAAATGGAGGGTGCCAAAGGAAAAACCTGAGGATAGGGCAGTGAATATTGTAACAGTAATCTTTGAATAGTAGCTCATATGGGAATAGTGTGTCATGACTAGGAATTGAGATGTGGAGAGAGTGTCATACAATGGATCCAAGAGTTGTCAAGTTGAGAAGTGCTCTTACAGTGCTTATTCAAGTGAAATACACAAAGACTGCTTGCTGGCTGGCTATTTCATAGCCTTCACTGAAGGTGGAAAAGAACAAAAATGCATGCAAGCAACTGTATCAAAGCAAGGTTCAAGTCAGGACTGCTGTGGATGTGATCCTGGAGTTGTGAACATGCTGGCTTCTGTAGCAATTGTCTCTGTGTAAGGAATGCCAAGACAGTCGAACTATAGTCTTAAAGCAGTGAATGGAGAGGCGACTGTAGCAGTTAAAAAACCCAAACTAGATACTGGAATGCCATGGCAGAAGCATATCAGCAATGGCCCTGATCACTTTGTAAGAACTGTGTGAGTTGCAGACACTGCCAGTGTTTGAGATGATAAAGGAACACTGGAAATTGTGAAATAATTTGCTGCAAGAATTATACTTCCGTGAGGCAGACCATCACACAGTGTTCCTGGTTACTTTTGATGACTGACAGGCACCCCCCCCCCCCCACCCTCATCCCCCACCCCCACCCCCCAAGAGTGTTAGGAAGACAGGGCTGAAACACTTGAAGATGGGGCTCTTCCTCTGAAGACTGTCAGTCGTCTCGCTTCTTACAAAGTTTTTGTCTCTATGTCACAGCTTTTGAACGCTGGAGAAAATCGGTGTCACCAATATGTCAGAACCTAGTCTTTGGGGTCACCAGATGTCACAACCGTCTTGGGGTTGCTTGATGTTACAACCGTTATATTTCTCTCTCAGATTCAGCCAAAGAAAAATAAACAGTTGTTAACAATATAATTATTTAATTATACAAAACATGAATCTTTGTAGTTCAATTAATCTCTGGCGATTTCAATCGCACTACCAAAACAGATAAATCTCTGGCGACTTCAATCGCCCTACCAAAACAGACAATTCTCTGGCGATTTCAATCGCACTACCAAAACAGACAAAATCTCTGGCGACTTCAATCGCCCTGCCAACACAGACACGGCCGGACAAGACGAACAACACACACAAAAACCCACAGGGGATAGCGTCTCTCTCTCTCTCTCTCTCTCTCTCTCTCTCTCTCTCTCTCTCTCTCTCTCTCTCTCTCTCTCTCTCTCTCTCTCTCTCTCTCCGGTGTACTCCAAGTTCAGAACAGTACAATTTGAATAAAATGAAACGTCTTCACCTTGGTGGTGAGATCCTGCAGAGGATCTTCAGCTGTATCCTTGCTCGTGTCAACACTCAACGTTTCATTGTCCATCTTGCCAATCCACTCCGTCGTCAGTCTTTCTGCTTCCCCTCCTCCCGAGGCAGTCGTCGTTCTCCGATGAGCCGACGGTGCCGCCAGCGTCCTCCTCCTCTTCTCCTCCTTCTTCTTCTCTTCTTCTTCAATCGTCTTCTTCTTCACGGATACAGGCGTCGGTATGGTAGCCTGACGGTGCTGCTATCCTTCTTCGTCCTCTTCTTCTGCAATCTCTTTTTCTCTTCTTCTTATTCAACCGTCTTCTTCTTCGTCCTCTTCTTCTGCAATCTCTTTTTCTCTTCTTCTTCTTCAACCGTCTTCTTCAATAGTCTTCTTCTTCACGGATACAGGCGTCGGTATGGTAGCCTGACGGTACTGCTATCCTTCTTCGTCCTCTTCTTCTGCTTCCTCTTTTTCTCTTCTTCTTCTTCAACCGTCTTCTTCAATCGTCTTCTCCTTCACGGATACAGGCGTCGGTATGGTAGCCTGACGGTGCTGCTATCCTTCTTCGTCCTCTTCTTCTGCTTCCTCTTCATCAATCGTCTTCTCCTCTTCTTCTTAGTCAATCATCTTCTTCTTCTTCTTCATCTTTCTTGGCCTCTGGTCCAACGTCCTCGGCTTCCTCGAACCTTTCCAATCTCTCCCTCTACTCGATCAGTAGTGACGTTTTTTTTTCTAAAGCAACCTGCGTTGACGTCATTCCCTCTCCAAAACATGACGTTGTCCCAAACCTTTAGAATTCATCATTGCAAACATCTTGTTATCATACAGAACTAAATGCAGAATGACCCAAAAATACACAGAAATCTAAGTACAGAAATTCTTTCAGATTACTGATTAAACATTAAGAATTTCTGTACGTGACACCCCCCTTACCCGGGAACAAAAAAAAACAAATGCTAGTTTCTTTTTTTCTTCTTTTTTTCTCTCTCTCTCTGCGTCTCCCTCTGCGAAAGTTATTTGTCCGGTTGGCACAGCATCAGAGTCAGCACAAAGAAGTGCTTCTACCACCGTCTTCTTCTTCTTCGTACTTCTTCCACCAACTTCTTCAGGTCATCCTGAGTCTTCTTCAGGCTCCTGTATTCTTTCTCAAGACTTTCCAAGCGCTTCATTGATGTAGCGTCCCTAGCGCCACGAGACTCCTCCTCGTCAGCCTCGTCCCTGAACAGGTCGAATTCGTCATCATCATCACCGCCTGCCTTGGCATCCTTGACCTTGACAGGGACGGAGTTGCTGGATGCAGAGGCAGCCGGGGACACGCCTCCCACCTCCAGCTGTGCAACACGCTTCTCCAGCTTCCGTTTCTCTGCCTGCCGCTCGCTCCCGGCATCCTCGGCCTCCTGTCTGGCAGTCTCCAGGCTCTTTAGCTTCTTCTCCCTGGCACCCTGCTGCAACGCCTCCATCTCTGTTTTCACTGTTGCCTGCTCCTCAACGCCGTCTGCTTGCTCCTGCAGGGCTTTGTTGCGTTCCTCCAGCCTCTGGATATCCGTCTCCTTTGTAGCTACCTGATTGTTGAGCGTCATCACAGTCCCCTCATAGTCAGCCATCTCCTGGTCCATCTCGCTGCTCTGCTTGGCCTCCCGTTGAGCAGCATCCAGCGCGGCCTGTCTGGCTGCCAGGTCAGACTCCAGGCGTGCCATTTGCTGCTTGTGGGACCCACTCTGCTCCTGGATGCGGGCCTCAGCAGCTGCCAGCTTGTATTCCATCTGCTGCCTCTCCTTGGTCAGCTTCTCCAGCATCTTCACCTGGTGCCTCAGCTCCCGCAGCTCACGACGTGCGTCCAAGCGCGCCTTCTCCACCTCACGCAGGTTGGCACGCAGCTCCCCAGCCTCTTTCACCACGCCAGCCTTCTGCTCCTCCAGCACATCCATCCTCTGCTTGTCGTCTGTGACCAGGCGGTTGACCTCGATGAGGTCACGGCGGATGACATCACGGGTCTCCTCTACCAGCTTCAGCTGTGTCTTTAGCTCTGCCAACTCCCGCAGGACTGCATCTTGCTGGCGTGCCACGTCCCGGATGTTGGCATTCAGGTTCTTGACCTCCCTCTTGTGGGCCTCTGTGGTCTCCTCGAACTGATGGCGGAAGTCCTTGAGCTGGGACTGAAGGTTCAGGATGTTGGCATGGTCCTGTTCCTGGCGGGCGGCAGCCTCACGCCTCAGCCTCTCGTAGTCCACGCCGGCCTTGCTCAGGTCAGCCTGCAGGCCCAGGTTCTTTTCAATCAGCATCGACCTCTCCTCGTACTCAATGGCGTGGCGTGCCGTGATGTCCCTCGCCTTAGTCTCCCGCTGTCGGCGATCCTCGGCCTCCATGCTTCTCTGTTGCCGAGCAGCCGCTGGTACCGTCTGACCATCAGGGAACCGTCCCATTCGTATGGCATCAGCGATGGGTATCCGTGGTCCCTGCGGTCTCAGCCTCGGCCCCCGACGAATAAATCGCCCTGTGTCCGGCATACCCCGTTTCGTCTGAGCCCGTGTCAAGACATTTGCAGTCTCACCCCTCTGCCTCCTCAAACTTCCAGCTTTCTGCACCATGTCCATCATCTGTGGTACAGAAGGAATAACACCATCGACATTTCCCAGAATAATGTCAGCAAATGGGTTATCAATGACCACGCACAAAAGCTGCCCTGTGTAGAACGGGGAGTCAACCCAAACAGAAGCCAACGGAAAAACATCCTCTGCACCTTCAAACAGAGTAACCCGTTGTTCTTGACCTGTGAACTGATCTGGTTGCACCAGTGCCCTCTTAACTCCAGCACAAGTAGCACCAGTATCACGAAGAATCTTCGCTGGTTTGCCGTTGACTGAACCCTGAACAACTGGTAAGATAGATCCTGAAGCTGACAAAAGACTCAGCGCTGAAGATCCAAACTGACCCGAGTTTGACTGACCTCTCAACTGACCTTGAGGTGACCACCCAGTGCTCTTTCTGGACCAGCAATCCTTCGCCTTGTGTCCTTTCTGTTTGCAGTTATGACATTCACCTGAGAAAGGGACGTAATGTTTCTTGTCAGGAACATTTTGATTTGATGTTTGTGCTTGTGGTGAGTTTTCCTGCATCCTTTGCTGACCCGTAGGAAATCCCCTGCCCCCACCATGACCTCTATGAAAACCCCGATTTTGGGAAAACCCTCTCAAGTTGAATGACTCCTTGTGCCTATCTCCTACGCCAACACTACCCAGTACAGTTGTCTCTGGCTTTCTAGCCAAATTTTTGTCTGGATGAGCCATTCTGTACCGATCCGAAGCCTCAACCAGGTCCTTTAGCTTCGCAGTTGATACGTCTAAGCGTTCTCCCAGTGATGTGGCCAGGTCCTTCGAAACACTGTTCAGGAACTGTTCACACAGCATTCTCTCACAAACAGCATCAAAGGTTTTCTGAGTTTCCGACAGGTCTAACCAACGATCAAGCAAATGCCTCAGCTTGATCTCAAATGCACTGAAGCCTTCCTCACTCACTGGTCTAGCAGCTCGGAACCGTTCTCTAAAACCTTCAGCCGTACATCGAAACTTTATCAGCAGGTTCTTCTTCAAGGTCTCGTAGTCCAGAGCACCCGAAGCAGCCAAACAATGGTATGTAGACAACGCAGACCCCTCTAGCAATGTTGCCACACACGCTGCCCACTGCGACTGAACCCAACCAGCTGCCCTAGCGTGATTCTCAAATCTGAAGAGAAACGCATCAATGTCATCTTTTCCCTCCTTGAAGAGTGGTAATTTGGGAAGTGTAGGTTTGTAGCTAGACTTTGCATGCTCCTGATAGTTTGGGTTTGCTTTTAACTTTTCTTGCAGTTCCCATTTTGCATGCTCCAATTTCTTTTCCTCTAAAGCCATTCTTTCTTCCATTTGCTTCCCTTCCATCTCCAATCTTGATTGTCTCTCTTTTGTTTGTTCTCGACGCAGCAACTCTTTCTCAACATGACCAGAAACAAAGTCTGCTAATCTATCGCCCCGCATCTTAATTTTCTCTGCTATCTGTGAGTAAAACTCGAACAGCTGCGCCTCATCCATCTCCTCAGTCTTCATCCTAGAACTCTCCCTGCTATCTTCCTCCGACATGGTAGAGATTATCAACAAGGACAAACCTAGAGATAATGATCAGGACGGGATGGCGGACATTCAAATACACAACTGTCACAACAACACGAACTCACATTGAACAATTCCTCAGCCTTCGAGGCAAAACTTGACCAAACATTTCGCAACCTCAAAACTCCGACATCAAAAGTAAGCATGAAATAGTCGGGGTCACCAGATGTCACAGCTTTTGAACGCTGGAGAAAATCGGTGTCACCAATATGTCAGAACCTAGTCTTTGGGGTCACCAGATGTCACAACCGTCTTGGGGTTGCTTGATGTTACAACCGTTATATTTCTCTCTCAGATTCAGCCAAAGAAAAATAAACAGTTGTTAACAATATAATTATTTAATTATACAAAACATGAATCTTTGTAGTTCAATTAATCTCTGGCGATTTCAATCGCACTACCAAAACAGATAAATCTCTGGCGACTTCAATCGCCCTACCAAAACAGACAATTCTCTGGCGATTTCAATCGCACTACCAAAACAGACAAAATCTCTGGCGACTTCAATCGCCCTGCCAACACAGACACGGCCGGACAAGACGAACAACACACACAAAAACCCACAGGGGATAGCGTCTCTCTCTCTCTCTCTCTCTCTCTCTCTCTCTCTCTCTCTCTCTCTCTCTCTCTCTCTCTCTCTCTCTCTCTCTCTCCGGTGTACTCCAAGTTCAGAACAGTACAATTTGAATAAAATGAAACGTCTTCACCTTGGTGGTGAGATCCTGCAGAGGATCTTCAGCTGTATCCTTGCTCGTGTCAACACTCAACGTTTCATTGTCCATCTTGCCAATCCACTCCGTCGTCAGTCTTTCTGCTTCCCCTCCTCCCGAGGCAGTCGTCGTTCTCCGATGAGCCGACGGTGCCGCCAGCGTCCTCCTCCTCTTCTCCTCCTCCTTCTTCTCTTCTTCTTCAATCGTCTTCTTCTTCACGGATACAGGCGTCGGTATGGTAGCCTGACGGTGCTGCTATCCTTCTTCGTCCTCTTCTTCTGCAATCTCTTTTTCTCTTCTTCTTATTCAACCGTCTTCTTCTTCGTCCTCTTCTTCTGCAATCTCTTTTTCTCTTCTTCTTCTTCAACCGTCTTCTTCAATAGTCTTCTTCTTCACGGATACAGGCGTCGGTATGGTAGCCTGACGGTACTGCTATCCTTCTTCGTCCTCTTCTTCTGCTTCCTCTTTTTCTCTTCTTCTTCTTCAACCGTCTTCTTCAATCGTCTTCTCCTTCACGGATACAGGCGTCGGTATGGTAGCCTGACGGTGCTGCTATCCTTCTTCGTCCTCTTCTTCTGCTTCCTCTTCATCAATCGTCTTCTCCTCTTCTTCTTAGTCAATCATCTTCTTCTTCTTCTTCATCTTTCTTGGCCTTTGGTCCAACGTCCTCGGCTTCCTCGAACCTTCCCAATCTCTCCCTCCACTCGATCAGTAGTCACGTTTTTTTTCTAAAGCCACCTGCGTTGACGTCATTCCCTCTCCAAAACATGACGTTGTCCCAAACCTTTAGAATTCATCATTGCAAACATCTTGTTATCATACAGAACTAAATGCAGAATGACCCAAAAATACACAGAAATCTAAGTACAGAAATTCTTTCAGATTACTGATTAAACATTAAGAATTTCTGTACGTGACACTCTACATGGCAGTTATTAGTTTCTGAGCAGCACACAACATTATGATCAACTTTTTAGTATTTGCTGCATCCAGAATGAAAAGCAGCATGTTTAATAATAGACATAATTCTGAGACACATTGGCGGTGATGTGACATTTGTTAGTTGGCATCAACAATGCAGAAGCAGGTTGTATTTAGGTAAACCCAGTGATGATAGGGTCATGGTTTGTTGTTATGTAAAGTTATGCAGTGTCTCAAATGTCTGCAGTAATGTGAAATAAATGTTGCAGGAGCAAACTCTTGTTTCTTTCTTTGATTTAAAACCCCCACAGAAACACAGAATATATTGCAGATTCATACATTGCCATGATGAGCATCCTTCTGGGTACTTGACATATTAATTAAGGTTATGTAAAGTGAAGCATATATGGAACATTTTATTACATTGTATAAAGAGAAGGCCTAGCTCGCCTTTAGATGTGGTTGCAAATTAACTACTCTATCATTGCAAATTTTAAAAAGATGAATCAATTAAGTTGGGAAGGGGTTGGGGTTGAAGGGGTAGAGTCAGGAACACTTGCAGAAAATCATTCAGACCTGGAATCACCACACAATCCATTGAGCAACAGCATGTGAGTCATGCTCATAGAGACTGAGGTGAAAATGTCAAAGTGTTGGTGCACCTGGAACACACCCACATGAGCACTCTATGACGCGCTGTGCACACCCACCTTTTGCAGCTATTCCGTTACATCTTCAGTAAACAACAGTAGTCTAATTAAGTGCATACTTAACCCTGACATAACAGGATGAAAATTGTATAGCCGAACTGATTTTTCTTATTTTGTTTCTTATTTTTATTTTGTGTGGACCTAATTGGATGCCACCTCTTATTCAGTCGGATTTGAATGATAATGAGAAGGACACTGCACGGTATGTGGTATGCTTTTCGCAACAAGTATCTTTTTATAATGACCTAAATAACTTTTTCGATAATTCTACCCGAAATAGAGTCAGGGAAAGACCTCCCGGCGATTTTGGCAGGGGAGATAACTACAACTGAGTAAGATACTTCGCGAGAGTAACCTTGTGGGTACAGTGCAGACATGGAGGACCAACCGGTTGAAATTACTCTTCATCGAGGAACCACTGGTGAATAGTTTTTTTCTTTTATGGGACCTTTCCATTTTGATGTTGACATACTGACATACAGGTGTAAAGAATCGGCTTAAGGATAGACTTGACCCAACATCATTGAACATGCATTTTGAAGAGGCACCGGTTGTTTGACCTATAATGCTATATGACGAGCGGTGTTCACAAAAGCTGGACTTCAGACTCACTCGGTCTTAGTGACGAGCCCCCTTTGATTGAAATTGTATCCAGTTTTGCGTTTGCTTACAAGAAAACGACATTCGAATGGGTTTGTCAAGTAATTCGTAGTGGGGTAATACCCGTCGTTTCCGAGTCAATTTGTAGCGAGCTAGCCTAATCGATTCGGATTGCGTGTGTTAAGAGCACCCGAACGAACGTATGATAAATATATTTCTCGCTTCAGTTGGTGCTTGCACACGTGCACATGATTCCAAGAAAGGGCTCATTGCGAATTATGTGCAAACAGACGGAGCAAATGTTTGTAGATTAGCTAAGTTGTCAGTGTTTGGTTCTTTCTCTACTAGATGTGCTAGCTCGCCTGCTGGAAACGAAAACATTCCCAAGTATGTTGTATGACGCTCGGAAATTATGAAGTTTCATCATCATCATCATCATCATCATCATCATCATCATCATCATCATCATCATCATCATCATTATCATCATCATCATTAATTTTTCCTCTTTTCCTCCCTCCTTCTTCTTCTCCTCCTCCTCCTCCTCCTCCTCCTCCTCCTCCTCCTCCTCCTCCTCCTCCTCCTCCTCCTCCTCCTCCTCCTCCTCCTCCTCCTCCTCCTCCTCCTCCTCCTCCTTCTTATTCTTCTTCTTCCACCTCCTTTCAACACAACTTCTTCTGGTGTTCCAGGCCAACCGATTGCAACATGAGTAGTGGAACCAAGTGATACCTATCAATGTATACATATAGTCACATTGAAATACCCTAGGCATAGAAAGTATCAGATTCTATAGAGAAATGAACAAGCAAAAACTGACAACCTGAAAGCCTTGTCTTGCTCTGTTCAGCAAGACAGGTTGTATAGCCAAAATGGAGTAAATGTGTCAAGGGTTTCACATATTACTTTCATGAAAACTTTCAGAAGACTTGCATAACCTTGACAAGGTGCTGTGAATAACTCAGATTTTTTGAATACACAGAAAGTGGTCAGAAGGATGATTTAGCCTGTGGTTACTTGTGTAAAGATATTGATGCTGACTAAAGCTAGAGTTCGGGGAATGGGGAGGAGATGGGTCCAGGAAATGGATAGAGGGTGTCACATATTACTGTCATGAAAATTTTTAGAAGACTGGCATACTCAGACAAGTTGCTGTGAATAATTTAAGCTTGTAGAATACACAAAAAGTGATCAGAAGGATGTTGTAGCCTGTAATTACTTGTGTGAAGATGTTGGTACTAAGGCTTGAGTTAGGGAATGGGGAAGAAATGGGTATTAGAAACTTCTAGAAGAAAATGTTTGTAACTTGAAGGACTTGTTGCATGAGACCTGCAGGGCAGGTATTGTATGCTGCTGGAGTTAGAAGAGATCTCTTGCTGATGCCTCTTTAGTCTTTACAGCCAAAACTGAGTTATGCAACCTTCATGTGTTGCTCTGTTCTGTTTTTTCTCTTTCTCCTCCCCCATCCCCACCCCCCCACCCCCACCCCACCCCCACCCCCCACCCCCCCTTTTTTTCTACAATGCTGTGATGCTGCTTTTGCCTTCATTTTCCCTTATGGTAGTCTTGGCTTGTTCTCATTTGAATGTACGTTATCAGAACCTTTTATTTAACCTCCTGGCAGCAGGTTTTTTAATGTAGCTCCAGCTGTGTATTTCAATATTTCATTTGATTGACATAAGCTGAGCACTGCCCCAAACTCTTGGCTTTCGAGTCAGAAAGGTTCTCACCTGCCTTTTATGCTGTGTTGCACTAAGCTTGCAGATGTCCCCTTGAGGCTTGAAGCAGATTTAGTCAGACATGTAGATTTCTATGCAAGCATCAAGAGGATCTGAGAGGGAAAGTGGGGAGCTCCTAGACAGGCAGATCTTTCTGGAAAGTTCATTCT
>JAWQFJ010016620.1:10000-95000 GCA_034096865.1 Theodoxus fluviatilis | reverse complement strand
TTGTACCTTACACCAGATGTGTTCCACTATGTAGTCTGTGTGTGAAGAAAGTGCTATATTTTGACTGTATGTCTTGAGGGTTTACTGTGCCTTCCTCAGAACATAGCCACTACCATCATGGACCAAATGAATGTGAAGACTAAAGAGATGCTAATCACTCTTTGCAGGTGAATGGGAAGTCACTGGATAAAGTCACACACAAGGAAGCGGTTGAGGCCTTCATAACTGCAGGGGAGCGCGTGGTCCTCCGAGTCTTGCAAGGGGCCGAGAAGATGATCAGGGTAAGTCATTTTTTATATGATCCACTGTGTCATTGGAATTTTCAGTGCTTGCATGTTGTGAAAGAGTCTGTGACAGCACAGTGTGTGCTAGTGGCTAACTGGATGTGCTGTGTTTGTGGTGTGGTGCAGGCTACTGACTTTGGTTTGATCAGGCACCTGTCTGTGAGATGGTCCCCTGTTTGTGAGATAATCCCCACAATCCCCTGCTGTCTGTTTCTGACACTTCTTGTTGTCAGATGGAGCAGTTTGGAGTTATTGTACATAAAGTGAAGGCAGGCATTAAAACATGATAAAATTCTGATGACGATTAGAGTTTATGTAGATAGGAGGTGGACTGCCCGATTAATTTTATCCCACATTAATTAAACCAGGGATCCCTACACCTTCAACTGATCCTTGTGGTCGTGTTTGTTTTTGTAGAATTTAATGGCTGCCTATCCACTAGAATACTGAGCATCTGCTTTTACATGGAGCATCCATGCATGTAAGGCCCAATGCAGGGAAGTAAAAATGTCCTGTCTATACATCTGCAATGCAGACAGAAGTTGTCAAGGATTTCAGTAGCTCAGTGGCTGGGACACTTTGATAGTCACTGGGAGGCTACAGGGTGGATTTCTGCCTGGGCTCTGTATTAGGAATGGATTACAGAGAGTGAGATTGGATTGAACCAGATAAGATTGGATGAGATGGTAATCAAAATACTGCTCTAACATTAATTTGACTAAATTTGTATTCAGAACCGAGACAGAATAGGACACGATACACATTAGTTTTCCTTCGCATCTCTCCCTCTCTCACTTGACTGCTAGGCAGTTCTCTAGCAGTCCATATTCCTTACTCAACATTGGGAATTTTCTCCACCTTTTTCGACCTATTAGATCAGAGTATGAAATGTAGTCTCTAACTTTCATATTTGCAGAAAGTGAATGAACTGTCACACTCCTGCATGCACACACTCACACACACACACACACACACATATGTGACGAGCCACGACAAAACCAGTGCTAAGTCCATTTTTGGACAAAATGGGGTTTTAATACTTTTGAATTCTGCATTCATTTCTGTTTGTTTTGATATAAGAATGAACAATGTGAGTTAATTAGAATAGGAGTTACAGGCATTTCAAGTTGGGTACTGAAGCAGCGGTCATTTTGAAAAAACGGTCTCAGAAGATTTACTCTCTTCAGACATTAAACACCTTAGCAACGGTATTTCAAACTCCGTTTCCAAAAATAGCTGACCTTATTTTTCTTCGACATCCACAGAGCGGGAACGCCGAGAGAGCGGCCTTTCTAACGGTATATAACATGAAGGGGTTCTGCAAGGGTTTAGGTGTGTTTATTGCAGCTAAAATGAGGCAATTAACGCTAATTACAGGGAGCTTTTGAAACAATACATAACACAAAAGTCTTTATTTTACCATCAAAATATAATTCTTCAAAATGTTTCCTTTACTGGCATGATAGTTTGAACCATGTAGAATCTATTTTCATCAAAAAGTGAAAATCACCCAGAGTGACCCTCCCTGCCTTTTTTCAGTCGTAGCGCAAAATAGTGCCGCGCGACTTAGCACTGGTTTTGTCGTGGCTCGTCACATATGCACACACACGCATACTTACTTGCTTGTACATGCATGGACTGTCAGTTTGTCCAGCTGCCTGTTTTTCTCATCCTGCTAACTCCTCCTCCAGCCCCCACCTCCAACGCCCACCTCCAACGCCCACCTCCCATCCCCCCTCCCCCTCTCTCTGTCTCTCTCTCCCCCACCCCCCACCCCTCCCCCTCCCCCACCCCATCCCCCACCCCCCACTCTCTCCCTCCCCCTCTCTCTCTCTTGACTATTTTATTACCCTTGTTCAGTGAAGTGGATTCAGTCATTCTCTCCCCTTTCTACCCCCATTCCCATATCCTTTTCTCTCTTTCTCTGTGAGACTCCAATATGACATTTGCTAACTAATGGTTGCATGGCTTTGGCTAGGATGCCAGTGAAGGCTTGGAGACATTTCATGCTGAGGTGAGTGTCCACGACCCAGGGTGACCCTGCTTGCAAGTATGACTCCTGTATGGGGACGGTGGGGGTGCCCTGCTTGCTTGGTTGTTGTCCCACGAATCAGTGTAGCTTGCCTTGCCTCCACCAGCGGCTGCCAGTGTATTCAGTTGATGCCTTCTAGTTGAAAGTGCGGCTGCAGATGAGATGACTGCCTCCATTATAATGCAGTCAGTGACTACTTTCTGTTCTGTTTGAGATGCATGTACTTCCAGATCATCATCATTTTTGCAACTAATCTTTTAAAAAAAAAGCATGCTTGCAAACACGTTGTGGTTCTTTTGACCTCTGCACCACCTTGCATGTTTGCTGCACAGTTACAGTAATATCATAGCAAAGCTCTCCCTCCTCCTTTTTGGATGGAGATCTCTAAAAGGAAAGGTTCTGAAGGAAAATCCTGTATAGTGTATCAAAAGGGACTATCCATTACGTCTAAAGGTCTACAATGGAAAAAGTCCTGACAGTCAACAGACTTGAACCATGTCACTCTGTCAGTGCACATTAAGTGCCAAAATGTAGATTTACAGTGGAGTTTGAACTTCTTGTGTTTTAAGTTATACTGATTCCTTGTTGTCTTGAATTTGACTCATCACTGAGACAGTTACTTTTTCAATGTTAAGGGTTCTGTATTTTGCTGTACACAAAAGTGCTTGGCAGTATGCTGATACAACATGTTAACTATAGAATATGTCTAGTAGTTATTTCAGCATATAGCTTGCTTCAACATACAGCTTGGGTAACACCTGTCTTCCAACTCCAAGTTTTCAAAGTCACACTTTATATAAGGTTGTTCATTGCTGCTTGTCATGCTGTCGCTCTTCACCTGACATGGTGTTTTCAACAAGAGGCCAAAGTGATTGATTGACATTGCCACAATGCACTTTACACACAAAATGAGTCTTTTCTCTCTTTGCCCCTGAGGAAGACAACATGCCATGCTGCTGTAGGACACGTTTAGGAGAGGTTTTTGACTCACATGCGAAGCAAAAGTGAGTCTATGTACTCACCCGTGTCGTCCGTCCGGGCGTCCGGGCGTCCGTGAAAAACTTTAACGTTGGATTTTTCTCGGAGACTATTAAGTCTATCAACACCCAATTTGGCATGATGGTGTATGATGACAAGGCCTCAAAAAACATACATAGTGACTTGACCTTGCTTCAAGGTCAAGGTCGCAGGGGCCATAAATGTTGTCTAAAAAACAGCCATTTTTCACATTTTCCCAATTTTCTCAGAAGTTTTTGAGATTGGATACCTGACCTATATATGGTATATAGGGCAAAGTAATCCCTATCTTTTGATACCAACTTGATTGACCTTGCTTCAAGGTCAAGGTCACAGGAGCTCTTTAAAGTTGGATTGTATACATATTTTGAAGTGACCTTGACCCTGAACTATGAAAGATAACCTTTCCAAACTTCATAACATTGTAGTACACATGTTATACTTTCATAATAGGTCACCTTTGTTGTCCGTCCGGGCGTCCGTCCGGGCGTCCGGGCAGACCAGGCGTCCAGGCGTCCTTTAATCCGTAAAAAACTTTAACGTTGGATTTTTCTCGGAGACTATTAAGTCTGTCAACACCCAATTCGGCATGATAGTGTAGGATGACAAGGCGTTCAAAAACATACACAGTGACCTGACCTTGCTTCAAGGTCAAGGTCACAGGAACTCTTTAAAGTTGGATTGTATACATATTTTGAAGTGACCTTGACCCTGAACTATGGAAGATAACTCTTCCAAACTTCATAACATTGTAGTACACATGTTATTCTTTCATCATGAGGCACATTTGGTCACATATCATCAAGGTCAAGGTCACTTTGACCCTTATGAAATGTGACCAAAATGGGGTAGTGAACCACTAAAAGTGGCCATATCTCATGGTAGAAAGTGCCAATAAGCACCATTGTGCTTCCTATGTCTTGAATTATCAGCTTTGTGTTGCATGACCTTGGATGACCTTGACCTTGGGTCAAGGTTACATGTATTTTGGTAGGAAAAATGTGTAAAGTAGTTCTTAGTGTATGATGTCATTGCTAGGTTTGGTTGTTTGACCTTGACCTTGAAGGTCACCTGAAGGTCAAGGTCATGTAAAGGTCAAGGTCAAGCATGTGAGTCGTATGGGCTTTGCCCTTCTTGTTTGTGTGTGTGGTCATTTTGCAATTTTTTTAAGGGGTCATACAGTCACAGGTATGAGAAATTCTAAATTGCAAGTGAGCAAATGTTGAGTGGTTCTTGACACAGTTGCTGTAGCCAATTTTGGGTTATAAACATCTAAGGGTGTTCTGCATTCTGAAGATCAATATCCAGATGTTTCCTGTGAAGAATGATAGTTGCATTCGATGCATTAAATCAGGGGGTGGGTCAAGCATGGATGGGAGCTGGGTATGATTATTAAAGAGCTTGCTTTGTGTCATTTGTGAGTGAAGATTTGTCTCTCCTTTCAGAGTGCTGCCTCCCAGCAACAGCGGTCCAAGGAGAAAGTATCAGCCAGGGACGAAGAAGAGGGCAGTGGTGGCTCCAGCTGGAAATTAGTGGTTGCAATTGGCATTCTTGCTGTCGCTGGTATTGGTGCAGTTGCATTTATGCGCTTTAAGGGAAGGTTATAGGTGACTGTCAGTCTTCCCCACAGGTGCAGGGCAGATGAGGCAATCCAGTCCTGTCTGTCCTGATAGACTCCTGGCAAGTTGAGGTAGATGGTGGCATAATTGGCCAACTGTTTCTTGCAGTTGTTGATGAGCTCTAGCTGAATGTAGCACCTGCAGAGGTATGCCTGTAGAGATGAGTTTTTAAAAAAAGGTTTGAAACAAGACTACTTCTACATTCTAGGGACAAGGTTGAGGTACAGGATAAGAACAACTGGACAATATTGATGGCAGAGTTGGTAGATGATTCAGTGTTGATAACGTTATGTACATTTTTGTTGATTCTGAACTTGCCTTGGGTGCATGTGATGTCTTGAATAGCTGTACCATACCTGTGGTGTACTTGCTGTGTTGATGGAATAAGGGCAGCCTCTGAGTCAATGCAATCTGAAGGCCTGGTGATAATGCAAATCAGAATGGCGAAGTCAGTGATGCATATCTTGTGACATCTTTTTTATCTGGGGCAACAAGGATTATTTTCAGAAGAGCTACATAATGGAGGATAATTGCAGTTGATTTGTTAAGCAATACAAGATGGAATGGGAATCTTATGATGGAGCAGGTCAGAGCAGTTTTGAACATGTAACCAGCAAAATGATTGATGAAGAAAAATGCAACTCTTTCCCTCTCTGTGGATGTGGTCACTATGAATAATACTCAGTTGCATTGCACTCTGGTGTGGAACTGATAGACTGTGTCACCTGAAACTCATATGCAAAGTATGCGTGCACTGACAAATTCAGCAAAGCAATTCTGCAGGCTGGTAGGAGGTGGGAGAGGAAGAAGTGTGCCCTGCAAACTTCAAACTTCAGTGTGCTTCTTCCATGCAAACTCCTACACACCCATGTCATTCACACATGGAATGGTTTTTGCTCTCTGTGGTCTGTGTATGATGGAATTTTTATGTTGAATTTATGTTTTATTCGTTTTCACTTCTATTTTGTTTGTATAGTTTAGACATCATTTGTAATATGATTGCTTCACTGCGTTTTTCCATCACTGAGCTATGGAATGTAGAATCTAAAAAACATGAAAAGGTAATAAAAACACATTGTTATCCTTGTGAAAGAACACATAGAAAGGGTCTTGTTAACACTGACCACAGGCGAATGACTAACTATGCTAATGAAGCCATCTTTTTTAAGATCTGGGATTTGTTGTAAAGGCTTGACCTGCTGGCCGTTGCGTGAGGCTGTTGGGTGCCTTGGTTCAATCCCTGGTCAGAATGACTTGACTGCCATTTTTCATCACTAATGAAAACATGTTTTGTACTTCTTGAGGCAGTCTGGTCTGTAGCCATGGGGAATAGATTGGTCTTTGAGTCATTGTTCATCAGATGCTAGTGGCACGGCAGTGGTAGCTGCTATGAAAGACCAGTACATGGCAGTGATGGCGAGAGATGTATTTTAATGCCTGCAGCTGTGACTTCTGAGCAAAGGGGATGTTCACATCCATGAGTCCAAGGCATAGAATAATGTTCATCACTCTGCACCATTATGGAACATCAAACAGTTTGCTGGTATTTCTGCCAGAATACTCTCATTTTCATACAGGACACAAATGCTTCTTTCCTCATTAGCTATATGTGTGATGTTGCTTGTATTGAATGCAACAGGCACCAGTTGACCAATTTAGTTAGGTTGAAACATAGTTCTCTGCTAAACATTGCTTCACCTTCATGCCCAGTGTTTTGTAGGTTGAGACTTAGTTATAAGTGGGACTGAAAACATTCGAGTGAAAAATCATGGGGGGAAAAATTGAAGTGGGGTTGATATATTCTTGCATGATTCCACCGATCCGGTGTGCATCAGAGTTGAATTTACCAGAATGCTGTGACCCGCGTCTGTCTCGGAGTTTCCAAGTACAAAAGGAGCAGACGAGTTTAATGCCCTTAAAAGTTTAGTACATGTGCTTGACTGGAGTATTGAGTGCCACAGATTATTTATTCATTAATGTTGCCTGAAATATTCCTGCAACTGCTTCTAGAGAAATGTGCATGCTGTGTGATTCTGCTGGTATTTTTCTTTTAATAATCCAAATAATGAGAATCCCATGTAACATTATCATAAATAGTAGCAGTAATGGAAAATTTTATGTAAACTTTTTATACAAGAAAATATATCTTGAAGATGTTACCTAGTTTATGTTGAATTAAAAAAATAGTCACATTGTTTGATAACGTCTTTCTGAGAAAGGTGTGTTTGCCGTCTTTGAGGATATCTTTCACTGTTGTAATGGACTTCGCACTGATACATAAATAACTCGGCTTTTTTCCACAATGAAAGAACTTGACACTAGCATAGTATGCTTGGACCAAGTGTGCAGTAAGGCCTGTCGAAAATTCATCTAGTAGTGTGTTTATAAGTATGGAATGTTGCCTTCATGATTAAACTTCGCCATTTATTCTCTCTGTCTCTAACTGTGCTCCTCTCTCCTCCCTCTCACTCCTCTCCCTCCCTCCCTTTCTCTCCCTCTGTCTCCCTAGCTAACTAGCTAGCTGGCTTTAAGGCATGGAGCCACTCAATGCTTCCTAGTTATATGGAGCCTCTGGATGAGCTTTCAGAGCCTACTCTAGCTACCTTGCCAGCTTTTAGAGCCTACTCTAGCTACCTTGCCAGCTTTCAGAGCCTACTCTAGCTACCTTGCCAGCTTTCAGAGCCTACTCTAGCTACCTTGCCAGCTTTCAGAGCCTACTCGAGCTACCTTGCCAGCTTTTAGAGCCTACTCTAGCTACCTTGCCAGCTTTTAGAGCCTACTCTAGCTACCTTGCCAGCTTTCAGAGCCTACTCTAGCTACCTTGCCAGCTTTTAGAGCCTACTCTAGCTACCTTGCCAGCTTTTAGAGCCTACTCTAGCTACCTTGCCAGCTTTTAGAGCCTACTCTAGCTACCTTGCCAGCTTTTAGAGCCTACTCTAGCTACCTTGCCAGCTTTTAGAGCCTACTCTAGCTACCTTGCCAGCTTTCAGAGCCTACTCTAGCTACCTTGCCAGCTTTTAGAGCCTACTTTAGCTACCTTGCCAGCTTTTAGAGCCTACTCTAGCTACCTTGCCAGCTTTTAGAAACACTCTTGCACATGTTTGGATGATCTAGGTCCCTCTGGGTTTTTTTTTTCTTGCAGTACATATATCTCTATTAGTATATATCTGTCTCTGCTTTTGTGTGTATGTGAATGGCACCAGAAAAGGTACTGACATTCAAGTTTGACTTGTACAACATCCACACTGAAAGCACACTGAGCAGAAATTTTTTTAAGTTTTGCTATGAGCTACCTACTTTGTTGTAGAGGCATCTTTATTAGGGAAATGCCTCATGAAAATTGAGATGGGGGCTGGATGTATCAATGATGCTTTGTTTCCAGTGGTGGATTTGAGTTTGAACCATTTGATAGTATGTTGTTTAGTAAATGCATGAAAAAGGTAAAATTTCAAAGGATGCTAAGAAGGAAAGATTACAACATAGTCAGTTCCCCCTCCCCCAATATTCTTGCCATTAATATGTCATCTTTCACACTGTAAAAAGCAGTGCATGAACATTTCACGTTACAAGCACCAGGATTCTTGCATTTGTATTTGGTTGTAAAAATTCAAGCTTTCTCATGTGTTGTAAAAATTCCAGCAATTTTTGTTCTGCTGTTTAAAAAAAGGGATATTAACATTTTCATGTACAAAATCCTTTCCCCTTAATAAACTAAGGTTGCTCTTGTGTGCTGTGTGTGTGTGTGTGTGTGTGTGTGTGTGTGTGTGCACGCGCGTGCGCTTGTGTGTGTGTGTACATTTTTTTTCATCTTCTTTAGCAGTCAAATGTAGTTTCTGAATATTCATGGCATGCTTCTTTTTAAAGAGAAGCCGCAAATGAGGTATTAAGTGAAGACATCGGTGTGAATTTCTGTGCAGGTGTACATGCTTGTTTTTCATATCTGTTTGCTCAAATCAGTCAACGTCAGTTATAATTGTTGTTCGTCAATTGACATATGTCTCGCAGTAGCTGTTTTACAACATCTTTGTGAAAAATACTTTGGTCTCCATTTCACTCTGTTGATTACATATATATCTGGTTTATTCTTCTCATTGGATATAAGTGGAACCTGAGAAATACTGAATAGAAATGCATCGCCTTGTCACCTCGTTTTCTTCAAAGGCATCAGTCTTGGCATATGAGTCATGTAAACTTTAGTCTGAAAATGTTCTTCATTGTAGGGGATGGATTTTGTGGTCCATTGAAAATATTCTCATGAAAAAAATTCAGGAAGTTCTTGCCTATCTCACCAGGCAGAATAAGTTTAGCATTTCAATGAAAACTTAGCATCGTCCCCTTCATGTTGTATGTATGTGCAGTGATCCACAAACTAGTGAAAGTTGTCCTAGCTGAAGGTCAGACAATTGACTGAGGATGTATAACATTGGGTTCACCTTGCTTTTTTTCTTAGACTGGTATCTCCTTGATGACTGGTATCGCCTTGATGAAGTCATCTTGTAAGGTTCTTGTACTTGATGTATGCCTGTGTGGTGCAAGAGATGTTTTGCTTTTCATTGACAGATTGGCACTTTGTTCCTTTTCTCTCTGTCTCTGCTGTGGCCCTCGCTCAGATTTACAACTGTGTCCTTTCAAGTGTGACTATGCTGTGTCAGTTGGCATTAATCAGATGTAGAATACAAACATGACTGGAGAAATTTATCATGCTAGATACTTATAAGGTGCAGCAAATTATTTTAACAGTACATGTCAAGGTTCTTGATACAACACTCAACCTTTCTTTGTTGATGTATAAATAAAACATTTCACTTATGTTTGCTATGAAGTTTGCTGGCTTGTTTAAGTATTATAATTATTTCAATTTTTGTAATAATTGAGTGATTAGCAAATTATTGTTTTACAAATTGGGTACTATTTGACTTGGGAGTAGACGGTCTACATATTGAGCCAACATGTCCATTTGTGTGCAGAAACTCTTATGAAGTGTTAACACTCATTGTACAAACTACACTCAGAAGTGCCACCAAGCTAGATACAGGGGTAATACCTTGACCTTCCATCTTGGTGCTTCTGAAATTGCCTTTTGCATGAACTGAGAGAGGGCAGGCAAAACAAGAAATACAGGGGCAGTTCTGGTAAAGTACTTGTAGAGAACACCTGGTCGGTGCATCAATGCCTGTGTGGTACATGTAGTAGGTAGGTTCCTGCAGTCCTGAAGGACAAATGGATCAGTGTCACAGTGGTCTCTGCAACACATGTAGCTGCCCACTTCCATTAGGGACTAGCAGTCATTCTTGCAGCGTCTGCAAGCAAGAAGCTAGTCTGTTGATCTGGGGCCAAGCCAGGTCTCGTGCTTCTTTTGCATGTAGTATGTGGTCCTCCTTCAGAATGATGGCAGAATTCTGAATTGTCCTGCAGTGCACACAAAACATGATTGCTGCAGAGGACCTCTAGTATTTCACTGTCTGCCCTGGCATTCCCTCCTCAGTCACTGAATGCCCAGCCTTTCTGCAGCCCTTCCCTTGCAAGAAACAGCTACTCCTCCTCAAAGCTGACAAAAGCACTCTCTGTTGTTCAGTGCATTTGAAACGGACGTCTGCGGAGAATCTCAACTGCTTCAGTGTCTGAGCACTCAAGTCATGAATGTCGAGGATCCACAATGGACAGAACATCACCTATCCCAGGCCTCTTAAAGTTTGATGAAACCATGCACTAACTGCTGCATGCGTAGGACTGTGCAGATATTCCTCATATAAGTTGACCAGAAAGCAGAGGCAACTTGATGCCCAGGACAGCTCCCAGATTTCCAACACAACAAAGCCATTTTTGTTCAGGTCAGGTAAAATGAGTGAGGGCATTTCATGAGAAATGATTCATAGATTTGGAAAAAGAAAGGAAAATGAAACAAACAATAAAGGCAATGAAACCTATCTAAACTGAAATATTGGTCAATCAGTTAAACCAATTTTCTCCACTCACTCATTTTAGGTAATATTGCCTTCAGGAAGGTGTTCTATGCAATGATTGTTGCATGAATTTGAAAGCTGAGAAACCTAGGTAGCCCCAGCTTCTGTTCACTGGAATTGGGTAAATATAACAGCAATTAAATCAACTGCACTACAAGGCCAAGTTTTCCAGAGGGAAGCAATTCTTACTGAAGGGATAAAAATATACACAATTAAGGGATAGGCACTGATGGAGAACCCTTGTATAAGCAGGTGCAATCCTGAGAAGAGCTTCCGGCTACACAAGTGGTTGCTCCACAAGTTGATGGGGGCTTTTCATTACTTTCAGTACAAAAACAACCCTTGGCTAGAGACTGATGGAGCATTTAGCAGTGGAAAACCCACACACAAGGCTTGTTCAGGAGTACAAAGTGCTGCATGAGCGCTTCATGTTGGCAATTGAGCGCTCTTTTCCTCTCCTGAACACCTACAGATTTAGTGCAGCTCTTCACTTAAGGGGAGGTAAATCTTCTGCGCCCCATGTTGTGTTGCTAGACGCTAAGAAAGTGTTTTCTTTGCCACAGACATCCTTTATGCACATTTAAATGTATTCTGCATGAACAAAGTCCACTACTGTGTCATCCTTACTTGCCATTACTCGTGCATACAGAGCGCTTGGGGCAAATAAAGCCAGTTCCAGTCCCAAAATGATGTTTCTGAGGGGGGTTTTACGCATCGACGGCCAGTGCAAGATCGAAGACGCCATTTTGAAAATCGTGTGAATCACCTTGGATCTGTGATGCACAGCGCTGCTCAGCGCTGAGTGAATCACGCCCCAAAATTGCTGTTCAGGAGTGAAATACGTGCAACGCTTCGTACTCCTGAACGAGCCTATTAACAACCCCACAACGCAAAGAGAGAACCTGTACATTTATTTAGCATGTCAGTTAACACCACACTGATGACATTCTCTTAATTAAATTCAATATATTTACACAGTGTTAATGTAGTCCGTCTCTCAAAATCTCCATAATTTATATGACACATGTGCACCAAGACACAGTATGCACATTCTGAAGTGATATTGGTGATTTGCGGCATGGGTACTCTGTGGCATGATCATGTGCTGTTTGGCAGCACTCCAGAAAGGAATGCTGTAGAAACAAAATGCTGACAAAAGGAGGTTTTTGTTCGGCTTTACCAAGGGTGCTTGTTAGAGCATGATTGCTTGAATTGTAAGCATGTTAAAACAAGTACTCGTCACTTTTACAAATGGAAAATATTTCCCTAAATGCATAAAGAATATTAATAACGCAGACCACAGAATTGAACAGTTTTGTGCTGACAGCATTAGTTCCCATCATTTGGCAACAAATGCATGATGTCTAACAGCAGAGATTTTGAGAGACAAGAAGAGAACACTTATGGAATGCCTAATGATACCATTCTCCCTTGTCAAAATAAAAGCGATAAGGAAATGCCAGGTTCAATGAACTATTTAAACATATAATGAGCAGATATTCATCTGGAAAGTAAGCTCAGATTCTTGACTAGAACTAATAACATATAAAGTGGGCGTTTTCTTCTACACTGCCACTTGTCCTGCAAAATTATCCTACTCACACTCATTATTCTCAATCTAGTGCCCACACGGTGAACACCTCACATTATTTTCCAAATGTCGTCACTTGATTGCTAAATTAGGAGCAATGACACAGGGGCATGATGGGAAGCAGCTGAGGCAAAGGTGAGAGCTAGGTTGCTATGGGAATGGCAGCAACAGGTAGAGAAAGGTGGTAAGGGACTTGATATGATGATACGTTTAAAACCTGCACGGCAGTACTAGCAAAATGGGGTTGCTACCTGGACCTCCACCACGAAGAAAGCGAGGAGTTAGAGCATGGGCTGTGAAGCCATTAGTGTAAATCACAGCTACCTGACAGCAGTTCCCAAAATTTTTTTAGATTACTCTTCCTGCACCATTCACCAACAAATAGACGTGGTGGCTTCCTATTTTTGTTCACACATTTTGAAAGAAACAAGGCAGACTGACAGTGATATGTGTGGGCTTCATGGACAAACACTTCAAGGTCAATTCAAACAACAGCCCAGACCTGGCAGTTGAAAGAGCTTTGACACCATCAGAGACAGAAATGTCCATGCAACCATTCATTATGAAGAAATCTTCACCAACCAACAAAGTGTAAAGCAAACCCACGAGAGTTATGAACTATTTCATAAACTCAGAAAAATAGCAATCTCTATTGTTGACAAGTTCTACCATTATCCTGCTCTGCTTGTCAAAACACCCATTGCACTCACATACCAACTCTAAATTCTCGGGGTTATCAAATATACCATTCCAGTGCCCCATATTTTATGGTAACCCACCACTTTTTCAGAACCTCCATCACTGTTCCAATACCCAACATTCTCATATCCAACCTATCCACAACATCACTTGTGTCCATCATACTGTACCAGTACAAACACAGCTACTCTAGTAACCAACATACTACAATATGTCACACATGAACTTCTTAATACTGCCATCACAAACTTTCACCATTTGCATTAAAGCAAAGCCAAAGAAAGCAATGTTGAAGCTGGTCATGCAAAATTAAGAACTTGACAGCTTTGGACTGCTGAATATTTCGGATGTATTAATACCAAGACCTCCAATTCAGTAATGTGAAAAAAGGTCCTGTAAATAAGATCTCTGGAGGGAAAGGTCTTTCAGCAGAAACTGCTTTCAATACAAGCAAGAGAGAATGTTAATATGCCACCAGAATTCCAACCTGAGATGAAGAGGGCCCTAGTCTCTAGTCCTAAAACAGGGGCTCTATTGAATTAGGCAGCAAGGCAGTGGGTATGCCCAGTTCAGCTGTTCTTCCTTGTGTTTCCAAGGCTTAGTATAGTGGTAGCAGTTGAGCCAACGAGGCTGTCAAGTTTCAAATTCAATACATCTTTATGACACCTTACAACAGCATTAAAAAATGCCAATAAAATACTCATCTCGAAAGTGGAATTACCACATTTCAAGAGAAGCACTGTGAAAAACGGACCATCTTCCACTCAGATTTTGGAGATGGTTCCCTCCTGATTTCAAACCAGCCAATAAGTAGTGTGCCTCTTCTAAGCATCTCTCTCTCTCTCTCTCTCTCTCTCTCTCTCTCTCTCTCTCTCTCTCTCTCTCTCTCTCTCTCTCTCTCACACACACACACACACACACACACACACAATTGTAATGGACAGTTGGTCTGAACAGATCATTTGTGTTCTCTCTCTCTCTCTCTCTCTCTCTCTCTCTCTCTCTCTCTCTCTCTCCCTCCCTCCCTCCCTCCCTCCCTCCCTCCCTCCCTCCCTCCCTCCCTCCCTCCCTCCCTCCCTCCCTCCCACACCACACAGCTGTAGACATTGATACCACTGAGCATTCAGTACAATTAAGTTCAGAGTTCCCTGCTAGACACGTGAAGTAGACTGGGGAGTAGGGCAGTTCCATGAGATGGTGGCGGACTCAGTCGACTTTCTTGCCAAGGCGGCTGAAGACACCTTGCTGACTGGAGGCAGGCGGTTGTCTGCTGCGGAGCGCCTGGGACCCAGCCTTGTCCTCAGAGGAGCTGCTAACTGCTGGCTTGGGTCCAAGCCTGGCCTTGATGCCTGCAAAGCACAGCAGCAGTGTGAGCACAGGTCCACCATCTGTACAGCACACTTGTCTTGTAGACATCTCTTGCTCATTTACTAATGTAGATGATGCACAACAACAACAACAACAACAACAACATAAATCTAACACAGACTTCCACGCTAATTAACAGTGATGCAGAGTTTTACTAGCCATTTATAGTTCAAGTTGTTCAGGAATTGTTCCAATAAAAGAAATAAAGAGGTATAGATGCTTATTTAATTAAAGGAAGTCAGAAAACCTTAGGCTCACTGCTTCCACAAAAAGCTCTATCTAAGGAGAGGCATGCCTAGCTTTGAACATCTCTTCATTCATATGCTTACATGACCATGGAATATTTTCAATCATGCCCTATATCACTGGGAATTCTTGTCTATCATCCAGTACATTGTTAAGATTAACCCATTACGACCTAAAGTGCGTGATGAAAAAGCCTCCCTAAAACCTAAGGGTTTTTCCGGGGGGGAAAAGAAGTTGACATCCTTTATTCAAAAAATTATTTCTTCTCTTCTACACTTCCTAGAAACAAGATCTAAAAACTGTTAAAAAGGTAAATAAATAATCTACTCTACTACATCATGACTGCAGCTCCTAGAGTACAAAATTTTCCTGTAAAAAATTGGAAAGATGACAAAAAAGAAAATTTTTCAAGAACACATAATTTTTTGGATCCAAAATACACTTCAACTCAATTATTCTCATTGAAACAGTAAAAACTTTACATAGTCTTGAAGCTGATTCATTTTTACATTTGCAATTAAAATTTCAAAAGAATCAGAGCAGTTGGCAAAATATTATGACAGATAATGTACACATATGTAAAATCTAAGAAATTTGTCCTTTCGGCATTTGAAAGATACTGCCAACAAAAAAAAAATATAACTCAACTTATATTCAACATATCGACAAGATTCAAACACTGTTTGAAAGCTTAAAGTATGCAAAATATCAGGGTACCTTCAAGTTCAAAATCGAGTGATTACAAGCGGAGAAACGATCGTTTTTGTGGAGAGATCTGATCTCGCGCAACATGGCTGACGATCCTGCAGCGATCCGAGAAGGGAGCGATATCGAAGCTGATTCAGATGAGGAGTTTGAAGCACTTTCGGGAGACTACTGTAGCGATCGTTTGGGTGCAGAACAGTCGCAGGAGTGGTTTGAGTTTCTGGAGGAATAGGATGTCGAAGAGGAGTTCGAAGGATTCCAGGGAGAGTGGAAGTATGAGAACTGAGGCATGGTCTAAAGTTCTCATACTTCCACTCTCCCTGGAATCCTTCGAACTCCTCTTCGACATCCTATTCCTCCAGAAACTCAAACCACTCCTGCGACTGTTCTGCACCCAAACGATCGCTACAGTAGTCTCCCGAAAGTGCTTCGAACTCCTCATCTGAATCAGCTTCGATATCGCTCCCTTCACGGATCGCTGCAGGATCGTCAGCCATGTTGCGCGAGATCAGATCTCTCTACAAAAACGATCGTTTCTCCGCTTGTAATCACTCGATTTTCACTCCGTAAACGTGGGAAGGAAGTGTGTTTATTTGGCTACCCAGAATGCTTAGAATCTGCCACGTCATATCCGTGACTAATTTTAGAAAATGCGATGGAAGTATACTCCACCAAATTTAATACCGATGTTCGACCAACAACTCGATTTTTTTTCTTCAAAACTCAAGTGAAAAAAAATCAAATCTCAGCTCCTACTTGCTCGATTTTTGATCTGTAAGTGCTGAGAGAAAGCGGATACACTAAGCTTTCCAGCATGCCTAGCGTCTGTCATGTGATATCAAAGACTATTTTTAGAACAGCGATCGGAGTGGACTACTATCAAATGCCACGCGGGTTTTCGGCGACAAATAAACTTTTCCCCAAAACCTAATGGATAAAAATTTATTTCTCCACTCCTACTAGCTTGATTTTCAATCTGTAAACGCTGAATGGAGGCTTTTTGACTCTGCTATCAGCATGTCTAGCAGTAATCATGTGATATCAATAGCTATTTTAGTCTATGCGATGGAGGCACACCACCGTCAAATGCGACATGCGCGTCGCATCCGGTCTGAAAGGGAGATGTAACGTGCGCGTCGCATCCGGTCGGAAAGGGTTAATGCATGCAGGATCTTAAATCACATGAAAACACCAAAAGAAGGGTAAAATTCCTAAAAGACAATTTCATTAGACCATAGCACCTTTGGACAATCTGCAAGACGGATAGGATGGACAGAATCCAAGACAATTTCATTAGACCACAGTGCCTTTTTACAAATTACAAGATTGATAGGATCCAAGACAATTTCATTAGACCACAGAACCTTTGGACAATCAACAAGATGGATAGGATGGACAAGATGCAAGACAATTTCATTAGACCACAGTGCCTTTTAACAATCTATGACATGGATGGGATCCAAGACAATTCTATTAGACCACAGCACCTTTTGACAATCTACAAGCGAGCAGGATCCAAAATCTAGCTGCCCGACCCAATTCTGCTCATCACAATCATTTCCATTCAAAGGAGTCAAGCCAGATACATCAACAGATTCTGTAATTCCTCCTCAGACACACGTACAACAGGAAAGCAGGACCTACCTCCGGAACCAGTGATGGTGCTGGTCCGCACAGTGACAGCACCAGGGCGGTTAGAGGTGGTGGCATGGACGGTGAGGTTGGGGGTGGAGGGATTGCCCACTTTGCTAGGGTTGGTGCCAGGCCCTGTGGTGCTGGTGGCAGCTGCTGTCACAACCTTCTTGCCCAGACGGTCCTTGATGCTGGCGTTGTCTTGCTTGGCATAGTCCGACAGGATGCCCTCCGTCTGCACTGGCAGGTCTGAGTTTGGCACCTTCTTGGCGGCTGGGGTTGGGGCTGTTGGGCAGTGCATGGTCAGGGTTAGCAATTCGACATATGTTGAAGTTTCTAATTGTTGAAACCCTGTATGGGCTGGAACTAGTTTTGGACTTCAGGTGGGGCCACATCAGTAACCTCCCTGTTGAACATCCAAGTGAAGAGATGATGAGCACCAGACTATTGCCATGCACAATGTACTGGCTCCAACTAGGCAAATGTGGATATATAGATGGAGACTGATATGGTCAAAACCCTCCATCACAAACACAACCATCTGCATCTTACTCTTCTCAATTTACACACACACACACACACACACACATGCGTGCATTTATGTACACACAGACACATACACACATTTATATATACACACATATGCATGCACACATACACTTGCATGCATAAATATATATGCATGTGTGAAAACACACACATGCAGAGAGAGAGAGAGAGAGAGAGAGAGAGAGAGAGAGAGAGAGAGAGAGAGAGAGAGAGAGAGAGAGAAGAGAAAGAGAAAGAGGCAGGCAGGCAGACAGACAGACAGACAGACAGACAGACAGACAGACAGACAGACAGACAGACAGACAGACAGACAGACAGACAGACAGACAGACAGACTGACTGACTGACAGACTGACTGAACTCCAGAAGAGGAACAGAAAAAGAGAGCAAGTGTGAGGCTAAGTGACAGTACAAATTGAAAAGAAGAGAGTAGGCAGGGGAGAAAGAAAACAATCTCACTGTTTCTATGTAATGCCTACTGTCCCACATATAATCCTTGTGAAACATAGTACAGTAAGCACAGTACCTGATAGAGTGCGGGTGATGACCAGGTTGGGGTGGCTGATGCGACGGGCCACTTTTGCAGGGGGCCCTGTGGTGGAAGACACTCGGGGGGTCTTGCTGGCCCCCACCTTGAGGATGCCTGCATATTCTAGGGGCTTGCCCTCTATGGGGCTGTCAGGGGCTTCAAGTGATGTGGAGGAGGCTGGCCGCTTGACCGCCTTGCCCACAGTCTTGTCTCCAAGGCGGCTGAACACAGATGACTGGAACCAGGATGGACACAAGTTGAGACCAGCAATGATTTTCTTCTCCCTCAACCTCTCCCCCTTGACACTAGGTCAACATAAGACTGCATAAATTAAAAAAATTATAAATGTCATTGCATTTTATCAGTAAAATGTTGTTTTTGTGACTGATCTTTCCACACACAAAAAATTGATTTACTCAACCCTTGAGGTCCTCAGCTTTGAGTAACTCCAATGAACAATTTATTGTTTCCAGTAAGCAAATGTTGTTGCTTTTTCTTTGCTCACAGAAGACAATTCTGTAACCTATTAATTAACTCTTAAGTCCTTGAAGCACCTCTCCCTACCCTTGCCTGGTATGCCTGTTCCGCTCTTGCCTGGTATCCCTCATCCACCCATTCTTTCTCTTATGTCCTTGTAACGCAGACAGACAGTTTAATTGCCTGTCTTGCAAAGAAACCATGAAAAGTAGCCTAAGATGGTCAGAGTAGGGCTGAACAGGAATACCAGTCAAGGGTGGAGAAAGGCGCTACAGGGACTTCAGTGTTTAAAGATAGTTGGCACATGAAGAAATATTAGACAACAGGAAACTGATGAATGAATGCAATTTTCTTTCATAACTGTACAATGTACATAAAAATTAAAATCTTTAATACTGGGCAGTAAACTCAATATTTATTTTATAATGGTTTACAAAGTCACTGAATATATTTTGCACTGAAAAATGTCATGTAGGTGTTTTTTTTTAATGTGCCTGAAAAGCAGCAACCAAATACAAATTTAGCAATGTGAGTTTAGTTCTTTTTCTTCTGAAAGTAAAGTCTAGAAGTGGATTAACATATGACTAAAAATGTCTGATGCAGTAATTATGGATTATGAATTCATGAAGTAAAGCCGTTTTCCAAAGTGATCTAGTTACATTTGTGGACCATAGAGGGAGCTGTTTACACATACTGGTGCCATCATACCTGTGAACTGGGAGCAGTGCTTCCCACTGATGCTTTCATCTTGGATGAGACAGGGGTGGAGGGGCTGTCAGCACCAAGCCGTGAAAAGACTGACGACTTCTTGGCAGCTGAAAACATGGATTTTGCACTGAGCCAACGATGGCATCTTGGATGCTGGAAATGCAACAAGTCTGTCATCACTGCCAACGGCTGCATCAGCTCTCCAACAATGAAAAAGGCTCCAACTGGCAATATAATCATCTCACCACAGAATGATGGCTGAGTATTGGATACAACAGTAGCAATCTTTATGTTAACCCTTACCCTGGTGGCTCTGACATATGCTGCTAAGTATGAGTTGGGAAGGATGTCAAATATACTTTCCAAAAAATTACACACACACACAAATCAGCATTTTCTAAAAACAATGACAGATTTGTTCTTTGTTCAATTGTTATTACTTCTGGTATAAGTATAGCTATATTTTGTTGGATAATTAGAAGGGCATGTGCAAGAGAAAAGAGTATTGTAGTGATGACAGACCAAAAAGTCCCAATTGTAATGCCAGGGTAGGGGTTAATTATTTTTTAATTTCACAACTTACCATACCCCAAACATGCTTTTTCTTTTGCATGTGCTTCAAGGAAAAAGTGTTTGTTTGAGGTATGGTAAGTATATTAATTAACACAAATTTAGAGTAAAACTTTTAATCTTTATAGGAAACTCTTTATGAAGAATTTCTCCCCTGGTAGCTGCTGTGCAGTGTCCAGTAACCAGTTTTCCTCCCCTGAGGGTGCTTCGAACACTGCCCCTGCCAGCCAGTCACTACAGGTGAGCACCTTAGCTACTGGACTGGTCCCAATGGTAGGATGTAAGACTGTATATCAATTAGCTACACTGAGGCCAGTCATGGAGAAAAATATCCAGTTCATGTTTTACCCTCTGGACGCCATTAATATTTCATGTTTTTTACTCCCTGCAGCCAGTTATTTTCTGGACGTGCCCAAACACCGAGACCCCTCTTCTGTTTAAAAATATACAAATATTTTATTCTTTGCTATAGAGGCAAAATTTTTGGAGGAAAGATGGAAAATTGAATGCTCTCTCTGATAGACCCATTGAAATTTATGTCCATGCAATACAATATGATAAGAAAAAACAACTGAGACAACACAAATAAAAAACGGGTCGAGTGACAGGCTGCCACTGACTCACTTGAGAATAAATTCCCGCATCGCTTCCTTTCTTCGCCCTCACTTGACCAGCGTAGCGATTCGTTTCGTCGACCATCAAGTCAACGACTTCATTGTTGAAATAGAGATGAAAAGCATCCGATTTAGATACGTCGTCGGGCACATGTTGAGGAGAGTCCATGATCTGGCACTCCAGCAATCATGAGTGGTCATACGCAGACGGAATCTTGGACTGGGCTGGTTCAATTTTGATTTCGTCATCAGAGTCACTCTGTGGCAAACTCGACCAAATCTTCCTCTGTGAAGCCATGGAATTCTTCTTCCGAGTCAGAATCGAACAATATTTCAAAGATTCGCTCTTCATCAGGATCGAGCTAAGCCATTTTTTGGCCAGCGTGCGCAATCGAAATCATGCAGCAGCGAGTCTACCTCGATCGGTAACTTCAAAATTCGCTCTAAATTCGCGCCCCTGCAGTGAAAAAATATGGCGACTGTTATTAGAGCTCTCACAATCCCAAGATTCATAGCAAACGGCGCCAGATTCAAACATGCCTATCAGTCTGTCAACTATAACCACTGACGGCTGTGGGGGGAGGTAACTGCGTCGGCGGTTATGACAGCCGATGGCGCGCAGAGGGTTAATAGGTCCAAACATTCATAGATGTGAAACATGATTTCTCAAAATGTCAAGATTGCTTCTACATAAGTATTTGGAATGCTACAAAAGTGTGGAGGGAATTTTGTGGCGTATCCTTACCTTCCAAGGCTGCAAGCTTCTGTGCCAGAGGTGTGTTGGAGAGTGGTGGATCTCTCTCCTTGTGTACATGGTGGTCAATCATGCGACTGGCAACTGCAAAATCACAGCATTAAAAAATTACTTAGGAGTGCAGATAGAGGCTTACAGGATGCATCTGAGAGTGACAGCTCAGCCCAAAAGGCAGACAGCTAAACACTGGGTAAGAGATCTTGACCATAATCAGAGTAATGTGAGGCATCATTATGATCATCTGATTAGTAACTAAACCAAGAGTCACTGTTCACTGTTTAAAGCTAAAAGTCACAGGGAATACTTTGCCAGTCAGGTTTACTGACAGTGGCAATTTCCGTCTTTAGCAAACTTGCACCTTGACAATGGATGGATGGATGGATGGAGTGTTACGGCCTATCAGCCTGTGAAGGCTATGGAAGGCCATTGAGCATGAAAATCACTAGCACAGTTTAGAGTAAACGCAAATCAAGTCACCATGTCTCTAGTTATTCGCCTCTCACGAATTTTGTAGGGAGATGCGGTGGGTCAATTCTTACCCTGAACCCACAGAGGGAGCACCTTGAGAAATTGTCATGCTTGTTAGCAAAAATTACACCGTCTTTTTTTCACTCAAGGCTCATTTCAAACAAAAAAGAAGCTGCAAACGAAGATGCCTCTTCCATTTTGCAAATACAAATACAATCTTTTGACAATTTCACATATGTTTTTGGTCATTTTAGCATGGAGATTTATTTCACAGGTAGGTATGAAATTTTTCCCCCCCAGCAATGAATACCCCTAACAGAGCTACAACACTATAGATGTGGGATGACAGACACCATTAACGTTATACACACCTGTAGACCGCCTTATGGTAGGTGGAGGAGTAGGGATGATGGCTGGAGTTGGCTGGAATCCATGTAGAGCCTTGTCCCGGACATCCTGATTGTGATATGGTGAAAGAGTTACACTTTAATATCTGGAGGAGATCACAACAAACACCATCAGAAACAGTGTCCCCTTCAACTTTTCTGTTTGTATGAAGCATGGAATACTTCCACTACTTTTTCTGTACCATTATGTCATTCCTTCTCAGTACTGGAAGAAACTTTTTTCTAGGATGATAAAAGGGGATAAAGGCACCACTATCTCATGAAAAAATCTTGTTTACATGATATATCATTAGCAATACCAAAGTGAGCCAATTGGCTGTCCGCTGGGTGGAATTTCCCCAATTTTACCCTATGTTTCTCCTTTCATCTCTCTGTGTGTATGGCGATGTATGAAATAACATTTATACTGGATGAAAGTTTATTCTTCTCTCTTTTACTCTGTTACATTATTTTTTAGTTTGATAGCTCAACAAATTGGGGAAATCGTAGTTTGAAAAAGTGATGTGTGCGTCGCTGCGAGAATGGCTGCCGGGCTTGGGCCAGTCCATTTTCCGATGGTAAGCTTCTTTTCGCTTCAAATCGCAATCAGTGAAAGCATTGCACCTAAAAATAACCACCAATGAATGAAAGAGGAAGTTGTGAGCCTCGTTTCCGTATTTTTCATTCATTGAAACTCGCGCGCTTTACAACTGAAATCTGTGAATGAAAACTACTACTGGCCTTTTCTACTTGAAAGGTTTGAAATAAAATCTCAGGAAGCCCACCATGTGAAAGATCGCAACTTTGTCTTAAAAAATGTCAAGTTAGTTTAGCTTGTTTCAACATTCACGCGACGCGAATTACAACCAAAAATTTGAGGTGTGGAAGTTTTTACCTCGGGCGAGTGACAACAATGGCCGGCTGTGGCGAAGTGTCCGAGCGTGACGCGACGCAACAACAATGCAGCGATCCGTCGAGTTGTTCATCTCCATTCACGTGGGAGATGCTTGTTGATAAGACTGAACCTATGTTGTGTTTGTTTGTGCTGCTTTTTTCTCAAAAAACAAACACTTTGTTGGTGTATTTTGTGCTCGAAAGTGGTAGTTGTCTACCTGAAGAGATCGACGCAAAACGAGATTGGGTAGCGCAGGAAACTTCGCTTGTAAATTAACTTTTCTTCAGTATGAAACTTAACTTTGCATTGATTATGTAGGGAATAGGTTGTATTAGTGTTTGAGCAACTGTCTACTCAGTTATTGCGTGTCTATGATGCAAAAAGGCCACTTTTTAATGGTCACGTGACCTTCGAAAAATTTGCCTCTGCGAGAGATCGACGCAAAACGAGATTGGGTAGCGCAGGAAACTTCGCTTGTAAATTAACTTTTCTTCAGTATGGAACTTAACTTTGCATTGATTATGTAGGGAATAGGTTGTATTAGTGTTTGAGCAACTGTCTACTCAGTTCTTTCTTTCTTTCTTTCTTTTTTTTTCTTTCTTTCTTTAGACTGCCGCCTTCAACAATGTGAAGATTCTGCAGACAGTTATTGCGTGTCTATGATGCAAAAAGACCACTTTTTAACGGTCACGTGACCTTCGAAAAATTTGCCTCTGCCAGAGATCGACGCAAAACGAGATTGGGTAGCGCAGGAAACTTCGCTTGTAAATTAACTTTTCTTCAGTATGGAACTTAACTTTGCATTGATTATGTAGGGAATAGGTTGTATTAGTGTTTGAGCAACTGTCTACTCAGTTATTGCGTGTCTATGATGCAAAAAGGCCACTTTTTAATGGTCATGTGACCTTCGAAAGATTTGCCTCTCGATTGACAGGCAACATAGACTTTCTGACCGAGACGCTCAAACAGTTCCTAGGCGGGGAAGATACGGACATTTCAGCAGAATCTGAAGTGCGATCTCCTTTGAAAAAGAAACCAAGGCTGTGCGAAGAAGAGGCGCAGTCTGAGAATGACTCTTTAGAACAAGAAGAGGAGTTGGAAGAGGCCCCATCAGAACCCTTTGCATTCAGAAGGCAGGGGGAGTGGGTTGCAGTCTACTATGACAATATGCACTACATCGGCATTGTCATTGATGTCCTCAGTGATACAGAAGGCACTGTCCAGTTTTTGAGGAAAACCAGCAGACAAAATCTCTACAAGTACCCTGATATAGAAGATGTGGCTGTTGTTGAGGCCTCATTTGTCTTCAAAGCAGGCCTAGATGTCATGCCATACAGCAATGATGGGAGAATTTGGAGTGTACCAGCAGCCAGACAGATCTCGGACATTTATGACAGACTGCGGGCTCAAGCTATTAGTATTATGTAATTGGTGTGTGATTTTCCAAAGCAGAACTTTTGAGCAAGGAAATGCTGATTGAATGAACTGTTTTTCTGTGCCATTACCCTGTGTAACAAACCAACATGAATGGCAACAACTACTGTGGTGAGGAATGATGTAACGCTATGTCATTATTAGAAAATGTATTATGTAATACATACAAAATCATATTTCACTTTTTCAAGTCTGAATTATTTTAGTTAAGTTCAGTGTTTCATGCTGATTCCATTGATACCAAAACCATTTTTGTAGGTGAAGTAGAACAGAAGTTATGAAAAATGCAAAAGTAGCATATTATGCGTATTGGTGTGCATCTGTTCAGCCCTTAGTCAAATCGCATGTTTTCCAGTTTTTGAAAGATGATTTCATACATTTCCTGACATCAGGTCCCTTTAAAAAAAATTAGGCTTGTTGTATGTTTCCAGTAAAAGGAAAAAAAGTGAAAATGACACAAAGCATGCATTTGGTTGCTTTAGTGTTGACCTTAAAAGTTGCCTAATTTGCTAATTTGTAAAATGGCCAAAAAGCGCGTGCCGAAATAAAATGAAAAAAAAAATCATAATTTGGTTCTAATTGACCTACACAAATGATTTTGGTACCATTGGAATTAGAATAAAAAGATCTGTCAGGAAATAATAACATAAACATTAATATCCAAACTTCAAAAATCACTTTGGTGTACCTAATATCATGCTCAAATGAAAAATAAATATTTCACACTCTAAAAGCCAAATCAGGTTACATACTTCCCCAACTCTCGCTGCTCAAACAAATAATCAAATCTGCAGTGAAATTGTTTCAAGGCAACTTCCCAGGGCATCTAAGAGTCGCTTTTGCTCCAGATTTGCTGACCTGGGTGTGAACCTGCTTGGCGTGCTTGAGGATGGCAATGATGTCTCCAAGTCGTGTGACACCCATGTCGTTCAGGTACTCCTTGGTCAGGTCAAGGAACATGCCCTTGGTGATCCTGTTGTCCACAAAGATGACTGCATAGTTGGCAGCATCACCCGCTGGGATGCCAGCACTGGTGAAGAAGTTGATCCAGTAGGACGTACTCAACTCTGGCAAGCAAGACACAGAACTACCATGAACTATCTGGTAGCTGCAAACACACACCGTTGACATACACAATTTCTAGTTACTCACTTACTGCATATTGTTGAACCCCCAGTTGGAAATCGGTTCTTCCTTCTTTAAAATATGGGATCCGTGACAAATGGCTGACCCTTCCCACTCTCAAACCGACACTATATAAAAATCGGTAACTTAGAGTTAGATTTATGTAGTTAATTAAGAGAGTGAGGGCAACGTTTCAAGTCTGCACACTACACGTCAACAGCTGAACCCAGCACCAAATAGGAGCGACATACGCTGAATTCCACAACATGGAATGACTCACGCGACTGAAGCAAACCACTGCATCTGTGACCACAATGCCGAACTAAACACACAGGAAACACGTGTACGCCAACAAATATAAATCGATGCGGACGTAGACTGAAGAACTACAAAAAGTTATAAAACGTAAGTTACCGTCGGTGTAATGTTGCTAACTACTGCATGGTGAACAAGTTCAACTAAAAGGTAAACAGGTTAAAATACCCATATGAAATACTTTGGTGTGTGGTACTTTAAGATGAACTGAAACGTTACGAAGATCAAGCAGCGATGTATCAATGAATGAATGTCTTCGGTCTTGAGATTTGACTTCACATCACAACTGAACGATATTGTTTGAAGTAATGATAGGAGCACATCTGCAGGGTACTAAACTCTCCCAAAGCAGGGATATTTATTTAATAATTTGGCTATACTAACTACAAACTTAAAAACAAAGCAATATGCACACTAAACATTGCTAGCCCAAGAAAGAGAGAACATTACCTCCGACGCCAACGGTAGCCATTTTGGAATTATTGGGGAAGTAACTCTTGAAATCAAAGTTCCAGGGTGATCTCCCCTGTCTATATCACCTAGCGAAATGACACAACACTGACAAGGGAGTTCTCGTCTTCCTCTCACTCATTACATTCCATTTCGTGCTGACCAGATGCCTCACAGTTCTCCCAAAAGTAAAAACAGTGAAAATGATGGAAATGAGGTGACGCGACGTAAACAGATTGCATTGCAGAGATGGCGCATTTTGGGAGAGGTGAGTGGATTTGAGCCGTCAGTAACGCAGTTGACAGTATTTTCATTCACTTATACCAACGGGTTTAAACACGGCTACTACGCTGCATCAGAATGACCCTGTCGATTCAATCCCGTCCACATGGAGTGGCCACTGATAGTGATATTGTGCTCGTGCTTATTGTTTCCCGATTTCGTTGCTGACTAAACTAAAGCTCTGCCACTGACCGAAGTATGACTATGAGTATGAGTATGACTATATGATTATGAGCGTGCCATCTTCAGCTCGCGGTTTTTCTACGCTTCATACCCATTTACTCCATTCTTCAACATAGACAGTGGCATCCCATCATGTTACCTCCAGGTATAGGCCACCTTGTGGCAAAATCATATCAATTGTGCGAAAGAAACCCAACCTCGCTAGCATCTTTTTCATGTAGTGTTACTGTTAGTACTGTTAGCTTATTCCTCGCCAACCCAGCTTTTTTTGGAATAAAATTTCAAGACACATGTCCAGCCATGATGAGATTTTATTTTACCTTGCCTTACATGTAATTTCTGACTGCCATAAAGTTTTAACCTGTATGTACAATTGTGTAGGAAAATGTATCACACCAGCTTTCATGTTTTGCCAGATACTGAGGGGGGCCAGCTACTCTGAGACACAACAGAGTTCAGCCTCAGTGCGGAGATTCCAGTCTTTTGGCCTGTTCCAGACACATCGTATTTCCAGCAATGATGAGGACAATGGGGCTCCATGGTTTGAGTACAGCTGCCCTCTGTTTGGGCTGTCACTCAAAGTCAGGTCAGTGCTTCCTTTCTCTCCATCTGGAAACCGTCACTTTGAAGAAGTAGTGGCACTGAAAGAGAGCTGTATGGTTTTGCATAAATGTGTATCCCAGTAGTTGTGGCTTAGGCTATGTGGTCAGGTCTGGGCAAAGCCCACTAGTCATGGTGTGTGTCACTTGTGATGGGAGGTAAAGGTTGTCTAATTTTGTCCCTGTTGTGATTTGTTTTGAAGCAGATTGTTTGCTTTCACTCTATGGAGGAAGGGTTTTTACATGGGGGTGGAGGTCATGAACTTTTCTCTTCAGAGTGGGTTATGCAATCAGTCATAGTTATGACGCCATGGTAAGGGTTAATTTGTTGTTTTGTTACTGAGGCTTCACTACAGAACCTTCTTTTTGGGGGGTGGGTGTGGGGTTGGAGGGGGGTGGGTTGGGGGGGTGAGGGGGGGGGACCTTTTTAATGTTGATCATAGAAAATATCAAACACATTGCATCAGCAAGAAGCATGGAGTCAGCTATGAATTAAATTTAAAGTGAAGAAGAAAAGAAGAAAAAAAGGACATGAACTTGATAAAAAATTAAAATATTACACTCAACTAAGAAAAATAGCAGCCACTCATGCCTAGCTATTATGATTTTGTCAGTCCTATTTTAGGAATGGTGAGTGACATATTGCCACTAGGATCCATTTGACTGAAAACAATGGTAGGGCTTTACATGTTTCTGTACCTATTTTCAGAGCAGCGTTGTATAATATCATTTGAGTTAGTGATAGTTTACAAAATGTCCCTTGTGAAATCCACGTTTAGCATGCTGAGCATATTTTCAGATTGTTGCCAGGAACTGCGGATGTCAAGACGCTCCTTGGTTTCAACAACACTGGAAATGTCTGTGAGTGTTGACAGCTTGCTCACTGTGACTGATTTGTTTCCATTGTCTTCTGTATATATGTGAAGAATGAGGAAAGGAACATTTGCATTAATTCTTTAAGGGCTTTATGCAATTTGAGTCAAACAATTATATGCCTTACCGTGTTAAGGGCAGAGTGGTCAGTTCCATAGTCATACCCGATCAACTGATACAGAAACATAAAGAATGCAGTCTTAAGTCTTGGATGGCATTCCAATCTATTACTGCTCTGTATATCATTCACTTTGAATTGTTTTAAGTTTTCCTATTTCCTTTTCCTGTAATGCTGAATTTGAACTCTAGCTCTACAAACTCTTGTACTTTAGAATCATGTTGTATTAACTAAGGAGAACTTGGATTTCTCTTGGCACAGTAATAGAACTTCTGACTAGCAAGTTTGAATAACTATCATTTTCTTATCAATATCTTTAAAGTTGAGTGACTGAGATCTTTCATAGTATTGGCGAGCTCAGAGTATTTCCCTGCATGCAGTCTTTGATCTTTTCTTCCTTTCTTCTGTAGTCCCTCCCTCCCTCCCTCCCTCCCTTCCTCCCTCCCTCCCTCCCTCCCTCCTGTATTTTCTTTCTTTCTAACTTTTCCTATTTGTTTACAGGAGGACCTGAAAACTATGTCGGCTCTGAACTTGCTTGTCACAGTCTGAGCCCAGCTCTTCACATCACTCTATCATTGCTAGTGGGAGGTTGTTAGCCACATGCACACACATTGCTTGTGCTTGCACTTGCACAGTCACACTGGGTGTGGATCATTGTTCTAGTGCCTTCCATGCTTTTGCAGGCATCTGGCCCTCTGAGGAAGTGATGGCGTTCTACTGCTTGACTCACAAAGAGCTCTTTCGGTGAGACAGTTGCGATGTCTGAATGAATTATCTGAGGGAAATGCATGCTGTGTGTGAGTTAAGGTGCATAAAGGTAATGCCAATGATGTGCACTAACGATTTATATTTAACTTCATGGAATGCATGTTGTACATGCTGAATGTTTCGAGCACTAGAAATGTAACCATCACTCTTAAATGTGACTGAATGTTTAATGATGAGTTTCAGAATGCATAATGCCCAAGCACAGTGCACATATATTACTGTGCTATGTTCATCATGTTTTGTGTAGAGTTAGCCAGGTTGTCATGAATGAATTCTAATCTGCATACATGTACCAGAATTTTACTTTGATACCCACCTGCTTCTTGTCAGGGGGAAGACAGTCTGTGAACTTGGAGGGGGCATGACCTGCCTTGCAGGGATGTGTGTAAGTGTTTATACTTCTTTTCTTTTTTTAAGGTCAGCTTTAGTTTCTGTTCTGATAGCATGATTAGGCGGATATTGCATTGCTTTTGTGCTTGTTGTCTCGTTTTTTAGACTAGAGTTCTAAGGCTAAAATCACTTGATTGGTGTAAATGTGGTGTTGACATTAAGTAATAAGATGTTCATATTTTATTAAGAGAATCATGCACACAATGAGAGTATTGTGGTAATGGGCTGTTTGGAATTTCCCCACTATATTTGAATACAAAGGATGTTGTCCCAATTTTAACCAAAGTAGCCTTTCTGTTATTTCCTTTGCTGCTTTTGATTTGATGTGTCAGGCAGCGTGGCTCATGCCTGTGTTGGAATGGTGAAATATTATGAAAAGAATAAAAATAATTGTTTTCCCATGTCCTGCAAAGTCTGGTTTGGGAGTAGATCCACAGTTAAGGGAGTAAAGAACTCATGGTGCTTTGTTTTGTGAGACAGCTTGCAGTCACTGGGGTTGCTGATCAAGTGGTGCTCACCGACGGCAATGATGACTCAGTCATGAGTGAGTATTGGACTGCCAGTATTATAGAATGGGAAACACAGTACTGATAGGAAGTGACAACAGAATTGTTGGTTCCATAAGCACCAGGGGTAGATGAGACCATCTTGAAGTAAAGTGACAGGGAAAGGAAGTGTTATGTGAGCGAGTTTAAGATTATAAGAACTATGAAACATTAGCAATTAATAGAATGAGGATGAGACAGCTTGGCCACATGATGAAATCAATAGCATTGATAATATTAACCCTTTAACCCCTGCAGTGCCTGTTGCCACCTTCCATTTTTGCCCTTTTTTTTTCTTTGATGTTTGCTTGAAGTTCTTTGACATTTTGAAGGTTTAACACTCACATGTTGGGAACTATAGGGTTAATCTGGTCACAGGAAAAATGATTTTGTGTAAATAATTGTGAGCTCAAAGCAAGAAATTAATAAATTTTGAGAACCAGATGTTTGTCTGTGGCCCCTAGATTTAATGATTGAAGTAATGGCTTTATACAGTGACATCTCACCCACTCTGCGGCTCTGTGGCCGAGTGGTTAGCGCGCTGGACCTACAGTCCCTTGCGGCCAGTGGGTACGGCGTTCGAAGCTGTGCGGTTCCCAGAGTTGCATCCTTGAGCAAGATGCTTAACTCGCATTGCTTCTCCCCACCCAGGAGTAAAACCGGGTACCTGTGAGGGCAATGTTGGTAAAACGTAGTGCGATTAACCCCTGCATGCGGCCAAACGCCAGCATCGGGTTGGAATACTCCCCAGGGAGTGGAGTATGTGCTGGTACCTGACTGTGTGCATCTTAAATGTCTGTCACTATGTTTGTTGTGAGGTACCAGTGAGGATTGATCAAGATGCCCAGTGATCAGGGGGTAACGTGTAAAGCGGTTTGAGCACCGATCAATGGTGGAAAGTCGCTATATAAAATCACAACTTTACCTTTTTTTAATTTAAAAACTACCCCTCTATAACAGATCCACAACTGACTCTATATTGGCTCCTGTTGATTTTTATAAGCTTGGTAATAGACAGATAGGTCACATGCAATCAGGTATTACTACCATCTCCTCTATTTGGGGAGTACTCCATCTTGATGCAGACTTTGAACCATATCAAAGGATGTTATCAGGATTGCATGACATTGGATTTACAGAGAGTGATATCTGCATCTTCATCACCAATGTACCAGTGGCTAAGTCTAGTGGCAAGACTTGTTGAGAAAGCAGCCTAGCAGACTGTGATTCTGTTCCAGTCTTACTCTGCTGCTTTTGCTCCTTGGAAGTAGAGGCTGGCTCGATGGAATCTTGAACATTTCAGTATTCTTCTGTCAGGAATATAATTGTTTACCTATTTACTCACTTTCAGATCTCTCATTGATGGTGGAGAAGAATTCTGATGACCTAAAGCAGTCTTCAGTTTCATCAAGGTTAGTGGCAGTACATGTATTGGCTTTGTAAAGGATGATCATTTCTTATCAAACAGTGCAGGGGGAAAAAATTAGCTGGAATGTTCACTTTGTTAGAGAACGAAACATGAGAGAGAGGAGTTGTAATCTGATCACCTGTTTTCGTACACATTGCAATGTTCAGACAAATTCTGCATGTCTTCTGATCACTCCTATACATATCAACATTCCTGATATACTGTATCAACAGACTAAATTTGCATTGGTTTTTTTCCCAAAACCATTATTTGATATAAATTGTTGGCTAAGGGTGAAATATCTTCTCAGTATTTTTTGTGCACTCTAATATCCACTCAAAGAGTCACTTTAATGCACTGCACTACACTGCCCAGTACTGGAACGTTGTTCACCTGTCTGTTGCAGAGTACTTCGCTGGGGAGCAGATTCTACTGAAGACTTTCTGGAGGCTTATGACTGTGTCATATGTGCTGATTGGTAAGTGAATGCGTGTTGACTGGTTGTCACATACATCATGGATCAGTTGAATCTGTAATTTTTCTAATGTGAGTTCTCTGATAGAGGATGAGTTGCCTTTACTATATGATGGTAGACAAAGAATTTGCATTGCCAGGAGGAGGAGGAGGAGGAGGAGGAGGAGGAGGAGGAGGAGGAGGAGGAGGAGGAGGAGGAGAAAAGGAGAAAATTATCTTATTGCTCTCTTGAAGAAATAGTCTCATCCTGCATAGGCTTTAAATTGCAGTTGTGCAGATCAGACTCAAAGGTATACTTCAGAACTGGGCATTTATTATATCAGAAAATAGTTTTTCCTATTCAGAGCTATTGACTAGGAGGCTGAGGTGGGGAAAATGGGAGCTAGGGAAAGTTTGAGAACCTCATACCTAATAGATGTATGATACTTAGGTACAGTGTGTGAAAAATACAAATAAAGATAGATTTGTAAGCCTTTTTATTGCAACATTTGATATGTCAACATTGTAGTCTCCCCCCTTGAAGCACACACACACACATACACACACACACACACACATACACACACACACACACACACACACACACACACGCACACACACACGTACACCTCCCCTCCACTCCACCTTTCACCACCTACCCTCCTAAAAAATATTTTTTTTTACTGTATTCACTGATACACCCATACTTGCTGTGATTATCAAGAAGTGGAGTTTTGTTCACCAGAACAAGAGTTTCTAAATGATAAACTTCCTTTTTTTGTTTGATTCTATTTTGTAGTCTCTTCTTTGAGGAGGGTCGAGATGATCTGGTTCGGACCATATACTCCCTTCTAAAACCTGAGGTATGTTTCATTGTCTGGTGCTGAAGGATTTGAGTTTTTTTTAATGAAACCTGTGATACCAGAGGATGTACAGTTCAGACATTTTGTGTGTAGATTCATGAGTAGCTGCAAACTTTCCATTTGCATGATCAACACCATTCTTGTAAAAAAAATTCTGAAATCAGAATGGAACCATGTCAACTTCTCCTTTGGTAGCACCAAACCTTTTGGCAATATTGTTCAAGTCTATTTTTCAAAATACAGCCGTGCGTTCAAGAGGCCTACCGGTATCGACCAGTAGATACCGTTCAACTCTTGAACGACTTGGTACGGCTACCGGTATCGACCGGTAGATACAGCGCCGGAACGCTGTTGCACCTGTATAACCAAAATGGCTGCCTTCGGAGAAAGTGAGAAAGTTGCCATCACAAATATGCGCTGTGGCATGCATTTCGACCTGTGATTATTACCCAGCCTATGTGAGACGTTACAAGAAGTTAGGCTGATATTGTACTTTTTTTAAAATAAAGAATAACTGCTCTGAAATAATTACCGGGCAAGATCTGAGCAAACATTTCCACGACAGATGGCGAAACAATTTCAAGGGAAGCAACTCTTATATCTTACATTAGCCCTTAGTTTGTTGTGTAACCTCCCTTGAAGTGAGCATTAAAATTTCTTGCTTACACCAAGTCAGCTCTGTCGTTTTGACATAAATTTCGATTCGAGCGATGCCAAGCCTTCATGCACAGCTACAGCTTAATGCATTTTATCAGCTTTCTCAAGGAATGAGCAGTCTGCAGCTGCTGGTTTACTCATTTGGTTGAGAAGCGCAATCCGCGACGATGAGAAGGCATCGCGGAAGCCATCTTGGCTACTGTTCGGTCATAACGAGTCGTTCAAGAGTGCACATTGGGGGCTCGGCTACTGGTCGGCAAACGGTAGGTCATCTTAAATGCAGGGCAGGATTTCACTTGCCAACTGTAGATGAGAAAATTTGCAGTGCGTGCATGCAGGACATAAAGAAAGAGTACTGTGATCATAGCTGTAGTGTGAACCAACAACTGATTGATGACTACAAGGTGAAAGTTTTTAACCAAAGTAAAGCAGTTAGATGACTGGGAGTTAGTTGCTTTATTTGTTATTCTTTGATTGATTACCATCATGAGGTTGGTTCCTGAATGGAATGGTGGCTTTATCTTGTCCAGGGGAAAGCTTTCCTGTTTGCTCCTGCCAGGGGATCAACTTTCCAAGAATTTGTTCATCTAGCTAAAGAGAAATTTGATGTGCAAGTCCAGGAAAACTACAATGACCACATCTGGGATCTCCACAGCAAGGTACGTCTTCTGCAGTCCCTTCATATGTTCCTCTTCTTCCTTTTACCTTGAATTGATTGCAACTGGCAAATCATTGTTTCCTGTAATTTTTAATGCAGTATATTCTTTATTTAATTTTGTTTAGATTTTTTCTCTCTTTTTTGCCAGGTTTACAGTGGTTTTCTCTTCACTGCAGCAATCCTTTCATTTTTGACTTTGTTTAATTAAGGCCAGACACGGCAGCTGTTTGAGACCAAAAAAGTGATTTTCGGATTTTTGCAGAATTTGCTTCCTCAACATCTAATCTATCGACTCCAACAATAACATCTTGTAAAAAAAATAGGCAAAAGTCGTTAAAACATTATTACAAAAGCGTGGGCTTGGATATTTATGCTAAGGATTCTAAAACATGGCCATTTTTAAAGCCCTCAAACGCATAGCAACGCTTTGGGAAATATGCGATGTTTGGTACCACCAGATAGCTCACGTTTCGAAGCTGTGTTGCCCTGCACTGTCGACAAAAATAGACTTCACTGCGATTGGTCACCAGCATTTGAATGAGCGGCAATGTTTGCGATAGATTTCCATATAAGGCTACGCATTACTATTTCATTGATAGCGTAAGTGTCTGGGTCAAAGTTTAGCCAATCAGAGCACAGCAAACACCTCGTCGATTCACTCGGCCTGCCCACAATGCACCGCGATTGTAAACAATATGGCTGCATTGTTCCACGCGACTTTTGACTGTTCATCATATTTCAAGGCTATTTCTCGAAATTGATTACTGTTACAATTGTGTTGAGCAAAGAGAATGCCTCGTCCACAGAAACAAAAGCGTCGCCTGCAAGCAAAGCAAGCAGCTGCTGCTAAAAAGGCCAAGACTGAAGGGTTGAATGAGAGTGTTACGAATATCGGCTTCGAGTCGAACTTCGACTAGTTCGAGTTCGCCGGTTGCTCTCTGCAATAACATATATATTATTAGGTGAAATATATTTCATCAATGTGACTTCAAATGGAATATTTTTACTTCTGTGTGCTGCATATGTATACTTGTAAAAAAGGCCAAGACTGAAGGGTTGAATGAGTCAGCGTTACGAATATCGGCTTCGAGTTGAACTTCGAGTTCGCCGGTTGCTCTCAGCAATAACGTATATAATATTATTAGGTGAAATATATTTCATCAATGTGACTTCAAATGGAATATTTTTACTTCTGTGTGCTGCATATGTATACTTGTGAAAAATCACACTGGATTTTGCTGTCTGCATGGAGCAGGGACCATCAATCTGTAAGTGTTGTTTTAGCCTTCTTTCTTCCCCTTTTTCTGCGTTTTGTGCTTTGTGTGCGTCTTGGTGTCTTCAAATCCCTAAGGCTCAGTAAGTTTTGAAGATAAATACTTCTACTTTGGCACACTGCTAGTTTGGATATTTTTGAAGATAATTACGTTTGCTCATTGACTTAAACCATGTAGTTTCTTCATAAATCATAATCAGGCGGTTAAAACACACACCTGTGTAGGCCTTTAAAAAAAAAAAAAAAAAAAAAATCCATAACCATCCAAATGCATTGAAACAACGTAAATATGTGACCATTGAGGAATTAAACCAATTGCAATAAACAAAATTGGAATCAGTTTCATAGAATAGAAGTTATAGGCTTTAGATTTTTTTTGTTTGGCGGCCATTTTGGATCGTTGCCATGGAAACTGATGACATATATTATCAGGCATTATCATTTTTTAGCTCCTACATCAGTATACATTTGTTGACTAAAAAGAGATACAAAACAAATGACAGCAAACTTGGTCCAACATTAGCTGCCATGTCTGGCCTTAATTGTCTTGAACTCTTTGGCTTCCTCGTAGTTTGAAGGATTATAATAGGCAGTCTATCTGTGCGGCTTGTGCACAGTCGTTATGATTGCTGTTATTTTCCCACTTTTTCAGGATCCATTGCCCCTGGATGTTACATTCTGTGTTAAAAACTGCTGCTGACTAGATGTTGAATTGTGTGTCCATTTCCAGCTGCGAGCAGATGATGGGGAGATGTATGATGAGAACCTACATTATCCCATGATGATCCTGCTGCATCGACCTCTGTCTCCCCCTGGAAGCAGATCCCCATCACTGTAGACCTGCAGTGTCCATGTCTCCATGAGACATCTCCATCCCGTTCTGTACATCTAATTGGATCTCTGCAACTTCTTTCACTGTGTGAATTAAACTTCAGGGATTCCATGTTTAGTGTGCACTGGGCATGGATGTGTAGAGCAGCTTTTGGTATTCCTGCCTCATTCAGTTCTTTTCAGGCTGTCCTCTGTTTGGTTTGCATTTCACCAGGGAAGCTTTACTACTGTGGCACAATGAAGAAGCAGACTATTCCAGTGGCATAGAGGGAATTGCTTATCTTTCAAACAAAGGTGATTTGACTCCTGTGTTCGAGGGAATCTGCCTGTCAGTCAGCCCTTCCACCCAGCCACCTCTGTCAAGTTGCAGTCCTGTCCAAAATGCAGGAATCCCTGCATGGATGCCAACAGTAGATATCCGAGTGTAGTTTCAATGGACCATGAACCAAAATCTTGCTTACATAATCTTCCTGCCATATAGCCATTTCGCAGTAGTGAGAACGAGTTACTGATGCAATTCCGTCAATGTGATATTCCATCCATCTTATGACCGTTACTTACGTTTCAGGTACTTTTAGTGTGCGATGTTTCTTACCCATTAGCATGACTCAGTTTTTATTGCATTTACACATGCTGCATGGTGAGTTGTCTGTCCTGTTGTTTGCTTTTTACTGAACCAAGTCTGTCAAATATTCATAGTTGCATAGCAATGTTTGTGATGGTTATGTAGTTTTTTGGGGTTAAGCCAGCCATGACTTTACTGTTTTTGTTCATGTATTTGATTCCATTCACCTTTAGTTCTGCATATGCATTTTGTTTTGGGACAGAAAAAAGGGCCGACCTGTTGACATATCAACAGTGTTTCAGTCTTTTCCGTAGGTCTTTCCATTGTGTTTTTTACTTGACCATTTTGACTGTTTTAATAATGGATTCATGGAGTTAACACTTGGGAAAGTTGTACTTGACTGTAAATACTTGTCATAATGAGTAGTTTGTGTTCAAATACATTTCTTTGCATGTTTGTTCAAATTGGTTCCAGTAGTTGTACTGGAAGTACATATATTTGTTATGGTTTTCCTCCAATCAGAATATTCTGGTAATGGTGGGAAGACAGACTTTTGGCAGCTTGCCTCCTGCATAGTAGGAGAGGTACATCTGGAATGCAGATGATAAACTGATTTATTGTAATGTTCAGATTATATTTTGTATGTGGGATTTGAATGTAGCACATGACTGGAGCAGCTAGAACCAGGGGCAGCCCCAGGCAGCCATCGAGCTACCAGGATTGGTTTCTTTCCTTGCACATCTTTTTCTGAGGACGGCAGTAACATCTGATTCTGGTATTGGCTAGGCCAGATGGGAAGAGTAACCTCCTTCTCATCCCCTTTTATTGTGGTTGGACAGTGTAACATACATGTATGTCTTGAGCTGCTCAAATGTAACACATGGCTGGAGCCAATTAGATTAGATCAGATTGTGTTGCTGATCATTCCAGGGCATTGCATTGAATTGAACATGCTTATCACACGGTATTCGTTTAACCCTTTGCTGTTCAGAAGTGAAAAAGTAAAATTGGCTTTTAGATTGCAGGTGTTGGGAGAGAAATGCTCCCTTCCAACTATCTCAGGGGAAATTAGCATCTGAAAATGGGGAGACAATCTCAAAAGGAAATTCCAGAGTGAATCCATGCTGACCATTCTCACATTGAAACCCTAGTTTGATGGGAAACACTTATGAAATGGACGCACCCTCCCAAAGTCAAGTTGGGCCTACTGAACAGATAGCGGATGGGCCAAGTTCAAAGTAGCGAACAGGAAAGGGTTAAACGTTTTTAAATTTACTTTTTTTGCTAGTGTTGGCAAGAAGAACAGTTTTGCAAGTCCTCAGTTATTTCACCCACAGTTTTTGGTGTTACATGTATATGATTACTAGGGCTCTAAACTATTGATTGATGTTGAGCAGTTTTCGTCTGTATGAGTTTACATGAGTTACTTAAAATGGTAATTTATGGAGATGAGTAGGTATTGTTTGATTACTTCTGAGATCTCTTGTAAAACATTCCAGGGTTTTCCTCTTCTTGTGATAGAAAAATTCCTTTTCACACCTGTGACCCTAAATAAGTGTGCCATAGCTGTAAACATTCCTCAGTTCCACGTTGAGATTTCCTTTCATCAAATCTGAAAATGGTTGTGTAGATGCTGAGTTGGGGGTTTGCAATTAGTCTGTCACATTTGCATGTTTCAGTTGGCTGTTGCTGTGTTTTTTTTCTCATCTGGCCTTCACTGCCAGGGTGGATTGTAAGTTCGGCACTCCAAAAAGTAACTGGCAAAAAATATTAAGATCTTATTAGTGAATCAGTGACAGTAAAGATTAGGGTATGCATCATTGAGGAACATCTCCAACAATGGAACAAGTTGAAAGATGAGGCCTTGCATTGATCAGACCTCATACTTATTCCAAGCCAGGTCATGATAGGTGTGGCTCATGGAGACACTGAATGGTGTCCTTCACTGCTGAACTCCGCATACCACACCACCCCATGGCCCCATTTAGTCTCTTCTTTGAGGAGGGTCGAGATGATCTGGCCCCATTAAAGGGATGAACTTCACCATCCTGTTTACCTCCTGAAAGTTGCTAAGTTCGCAGTCATGTCCCTGCACGTGACAGTTCTGCCATGAGACATTACATGATACATTTATTACAATGAGGAAGAAAGTGGGATGAAGGATTGATTGATTGATTGATTGGTTGATGAAGTTTCACTACCTATCAGTCTTTGTAGGTTGTGTAAGGCTGCTAGTGCTAAGTAGCAAGTCAGGAATCTAAGAAAAATGTCTAAACTATCATTTAATTAAAAAAATTACTTTCAGAGTCAAGATTCCATTTCCCTAGTCACTTGCCTTGTTCTAATCTAATAGGGAGACTTGATAGGTGTATTCGTACCCCCAGCCCATGGGGAAGTGGGATGAAGGAGTTGATTCTATTGCCTGTGGTTGGGGGCAGCTTGGAAATGGCAGCAAGGGGCCAAATATGGCAGTTTGGGACATTATACATTCATGGAGGCTGGAAGGGGAGCAATGAGGCCTTCTCTCCATGACTGAATGCTGTTGGCAAAAACTTCGTGAGTGGGAGGTTGTGGGTGTACAAATCTGACCAAGCAGTTGATATGGAATTGTGATGCAGGCCATGGCTCCACAGCTGCAAACTGCCCTGACATCCTGCATTGGGGATATATGAAAATTGAATTTTCAGTGGACATGCACAATCAACTTGATGTCAAGCCAATTGTGGACTTTTAGTTCCATATTGACTGGTTTTAACATGTCATCATCCAGGGTGAAAAAAATATGCATCGTTGCATGCATATCACTATAGCCTGTTGAGGAATTTGACATCAGATTGTGTGATAAAGTTTTGATGTTTTGCTCCATTGGATCAAGATGAATGATGGCTAAGTCCTATTGGTGATGGATTAGCAAAAGTTTTTGGATGTTTCTTTGATTACTTATGATGGCCTCTGTTACAGGCATCAGCATGCAAAGTGTTGTGGTGTCACATGGAAGAAGCTTTACCACTGTTTTACAGATGTTAGCTTTTATGAGCCAAAAACATGCATAATTTTCCCTTATTATTCAACCCTTATTTTAGAGTGTGATTTTTTTATCTTGCATTTTGACAATTTGATGACTGCAAAACTGTTATGTTGTCATGATTGTCCAATTTCGGGCTGTTCATCAGTTAATTAGCCATTTTGAAATCTGTTGTCAAATGACGATAAACAGGTGATATTTAGTATATTTGTGTTCATAAGCAGCATGTTCCTGTGGGTTCATGGTAAGAATTGACCTACTGCGTCTCCCTACGCGATTCGTAAGAGGCGAATAACTAGAGACACCGTTACTTAATTTACGTTTACTCTAAACTGTTCCTGTGATTTTCGTGCTTAATGGCCTTAAATAGCCTACAAAGGCTGATAGGCTGTAAAGCACTATCCATCCATCCATCCTTCCTGTGCAGTTGATGCACCAATTTAGCTGTTCCAGTGGCAGATGTCTATGACGCACCAATTCTGCCATTCCAGTGGCGGACATCTTTGTACAGTGTATCTTGTTTTGAAATTTAATTGTTTGTAGATCAACATTTCTACAAATTCAATGAAATTTGTTTCTTGTACAGTATGTACCATGATTTTCCTGGGTTGCTGTGATTTGAGTGGGCTTTAGATGTAGTGCAGAGGAGTTCGCAAATACATCTCTAGCATTCCAGTTTCCACCCACAATTGTTTGTTGATCAGCACTGCCAGCTTGTGATTGTTCACAGCGAGATGAACACTTGCTGGACAATTTGATGAGCAATTTACATATGTGACCGGGTGAAGTGAAGCCTGAAGTCTTTACATGGACTCTCTCTCTCTCTCTGCCTCCTCCCCCCCCCTCCCCCACATTGCATTGTTCCCCTCTCTTCTCCCTCTATCATGTATCCTGCATCTCTGACACCCGTGTTATTATATGTTGTGGGACCGGCCTACTATGTAGCTTATCAGTCCGGGATGGTCGCACAGCGGCCTTTCCTTATCGTTTGTTAATTGAACTTGACATGAGACCGCTGATAGTCCCTCCTGTCGTTCTCACTCGCTATGCCTAAATTGTTAGAAACAAGAGACAAATTTGATGCTTTCTCTAAATTAAGACATCTGATTGCAATGGTGCAATATTCATTCGGTTGACTTTGTTATGCCTATCGAGGCAACACTTGGTGTGAATAATTTCGAGTAAGTATAAGGCAGCAATGAGCTTTTTTCTATCATTAGGAAAACACAACCCAGAGACAGGCTGAGATCCTCGACCGCTGATCTCAAGCCTGGCTCACCTGAGGTCCGCGCATTTCTTTGATAAGGAGGGACTGTTGGCAGGTCTAGACGGACGACCACCACCAGTCTCTTGAGAGACCCCATACCATCTGGGGGAGAGACCACGGTCTTGGGTTGGTCCAGGCCATTATCATCAGGCCTCGGACCAGCCAAGAGCTCCTATACCAATGGGTAACAATAAAGTTGTGAAAAGCAGCAGCGATTTTGTCTCATGCCCGGGCCCTTGTCCCATCAAGCCTTGCCTCCACCCCCATCACACTTAAATCCCATAATTTACACTCTTTTGAGGTTATCGGGGCTTCAAAATGGAAATCAAAGTGAAGGGCCAAAAACTGGAAGCTGTAAACAACTTAAAATACCTGGGATCTATTGTGACTGATGAAGGGTCCAAACCAGAGATACTGTCCAGGATAGCACAAACAACAGCAGCATTGGCAAAGTTGAAGCCAATATGGCTTGACAGAAATATCACTCTCGCATCGAAGATCAGGCTCATGCGCACGCTGGCCATCTCCGTATTCTTGTATGCATGCCAGTCCTGGACACTCACATCTGAACTACAGAGATGGATACAAGCCCTGGAAATGAGATGCTACCGCAAGATTCTGAACATCTCATATAAAGACCATGTCACGAATGAGGAAATCAGCAACAGGATCAGCATTTGGACAGTACGAAGACCTGCTCTAAATCATGAAAAGCAGAAAGCTGAAGTGGTACGGTCATGTGTCATGAGGCAGTGGGCTGGCCAAGACCATCCTGCAAGGTACCGTACCAGGTGGGAGAAGGAGAGGCAGGCAGAGAAAGAGGTGGGAAGACAACATCAAAGAGTGGACAGGCTTGACCTTTGCTGACTCGCAGCGAGCCACAAAGGATAGAGATTGATGGAGGAAGATTGTCCGAAAGTCATCAGTGGTGCCTCAACAACCCATCTCGGGGTTAATTAAGAAACTGAACTGGAACTGGAGGTTATGAAATACTCAGTAGATTGTGATTCATTGCCTCATTCCCTTTTGATAAGCCCTGTGCTTTCAAACATGTCTATTCGTTTTCACTGTCTTTAGTTTCCTCCTCTTTTAAAAGACTCAAGAGGTCGTCATTGTTGGTGCAGTTGTCATTTTTTGAAGCACCATTTACTGATAATAAAGAAGGTACTCTTGACTTGTTGACTTTGTACTCAGTGCACACCCAAATCAGATGAGAAGATGTCATTCACAGAAGCTGAAGTTCCACCACCTAGTCTTGGTCTCATCAGATGCCAAGAGAATTTAAATGGAATCTCATAATTGCAGTGTGGCTCTGACAGCACAGCAGTGCCTGTATCTATTACAGGTAACTTGAGGTCATTCTGCCCCTTATCTGCTTTTGGTGGGGCAATTCTTTACAGTTTTTATTGTAGATCAGTACAAAAGTATATCATCATTTCAGCTGATGGCATGTAAACAAACACACATGCACACACAGAGCTCTGATAAAACAATAATTTACTTTTGGATGAAAACTGCCGTGCGTTCAAGACGACCTACCGGTAGCCAAGATGGCTTCCGCGATGCCTTCTCATCGTCGCGGATTGCGCTTCTCAACCAAATGAGTAAACCAGCAGCTGCAGACTGCTCGTTCCTTGTGGAAGCTGATGAAATACGTTAAGCTGTAGCTGTGCATGAATGCTCGGCATCGCTCGAATAGAAATTTATGTCAAAACGACAGTGCTAACTTGGTGTAAGCAAGAATATTTCGATGCTCACTTCAAGGGAGATTACACAACAAACAAAGGGCTAATGTAAGATATAAGAGTTGCTTTCCTTAAAATTGTTTCGCTATCTGCCTTGGAAATGTTTGCTAACATCTTGCCCAGTAATTATTTCAGAGCAGTTATTCTTTTTAAAAAAGAAAAGTACAATATCAGCCTAACTTCTTGTAACGTCTCGCATAGGCTGGGTAATAATCACAGGTCGAAATGCGTGCCACAGCGCATATTTGTGATGACGACTTTCTTCCTTTCCCCGAAGGCAGCCATTTTTGGCTATACAGGCGCAACGGCTCTCCGGCGCGGTACGTACCGGTATGTACCGGTAGCCGTACCAAGTCGTTCAAGAGGCTACCGGTACGTACCGGTATGTACCAGTAGGCCTCTTGAACAGGCCCCTGGTAGCAGCTTGATAGAAGAACCAACAGGTAAATTACCTTTCAAAGATTTTGGGAAACGGCATTTTCTGATTCAAAAATTGCTGCCATAAGATGCATTTCTTTTCTTTTTTAAATAATGGTGATATCTTTTCTTGCATGCTTCCATCTTTCAGATGATTAGCACTTTGTCAATGGAGCACTTGCTGTAGGTTCTCAGATTGATCTGAACCCAGTCATGGTCCTCTCTCTTTGCCAGAAACTTGGCATTAGAGTTTCAACTGTCAGATCATCTACATGTACAATACCACAGACAATCACAATTGTGATTATCAAACCTTAGTAGACTGCAAACAGCCACAACCATTTTGATTTGATGCTTTGAAGAGATGATGAACACCAGGCAGATGTCTTTCAGAGAAAGAAGCACAAGAACAGAAAATCGTATTGATATTCTTTTATGTCCAGTAAAAGATAACACTTAGCACTTACATAGCCATGGATGCATACATCATCAAATATGTACAAGCTTCTGCATACAAGCAATGTTGCATCAATACCTTGCATCCTTTAAAAGAATGCATCTCGGGATACAGATAAGACTTGAGTTTTGTGAGGTTGCCTCGTAACCAGCAACAACTGGGAGCCATTCACACATCAGCCACTGAGTAAGCCTGCCTAGCTGTTGAGAGGGGTGTTGCTCCATCTCTAGCAATGCCTAACACTTGGAGCAGGCACAGTCTGTGCAGCAACATACTGCTGCACTCCATGTCAGAATGCTCTACATGACCAAAACCTCATGAGAGATCAAACATATCTAAATCAAGCCTGCAAGAGGAGCCGAGTACAAAAATGAAACTTGGAGAGTTACTCCACAAGGAGCAGACTACAGGAGATGCAGGCTGCTCCCAGACTGTTCCTTTAGTCAATGTGGATTTCATTGGTGTCGACGTCATTTCAGCAACAGATTAATTAAGGCTAGAAAGTGACAATGTTGATATAATTATATTGTTCCACATATTCTTGTCATGAAGGAGTTCGTTTCATAAATAAATTGTAAACCACTCTGTCAAAAAGGCATGTGATGTGACATCTGAAATGGCACAAAGACATTGAATAAAAAGGCTAATTTCACTACTGACCACAATACTTGGAACAATAGGCCACAATGCTCACAACATTCTGCAATTTTTCTCTTCATGTGTCAAAGAAGATGACTTGCAATGAGCAGATGTTGATTCTTGCTAAAAAGCCTCAAGTTGTTCTCTTAAAATTTGATTTAATCCTAATCATACTAAATTTATCAACCCAAGCCAAATGACCTTGTGCAGTTTCAAGATCAAAACAAGACTGATACAGGTTTAAAAGGTGATAAATATTTCCTCAGGAATTTCGTATGAAACACTTGGCACTCCCATACAAGAATGAAGGGCTAAGGCTTCGTGATTCAGGCTCAAGAAAAGTGTCAGTTCAACAGCAAGTGCTGACACTTCATGAAATGCAGTTGACATTTGATTATCGAAAAGAAAGAGCCTTAAAAAGGATACTTTCAGATTGGATCTCACAGATAATACTTCATCATTTCCTGCCAGGACTTAGTCCAGAACTTTCCTGAGCTTTCTTACACAAAAACAGCAACACTGAAACAATAGAGACATTTGCCCTGTATCTCTTCCACATTCCTTCCTTCTACACCCTGGAGAGTGAGAAAAACAGTTAATAAAGAAACTGTGAAATCACTTATGTGCCCAGCACATTTCCATACAAAATTCTGATAAAATACCAAGTACACAACCTAATTACCTGGATGAAACAGAATACCTATCTGATATCCAAGTGATTGAAAGCAATTCAGACAAACAAGAACCAAACATGACTTGGTTCCACCAGCAACACTTACTATAAAAAAACAACTTTCATACATGGAATGAAATGGTACAAAAACATTCACCACTGATTGCACTGTCAACACATCAACTTCAGGTGCAACCCTCATCGATCATCACGACCTGCTGCACATTTCTGCTTTGAAATGTGCAAAGTGAGTATTATTAGCACCAATATGAAACTTGCAGAGTGCAGACAGCCAGAGGAGCCATCGGAGAGGGGCATCAAGTGGCAGACAAAGAGAAAAATGCAAATATGAACTCGCAGAGCAGTTGGATCCAACACACACAACTAGCAGCCACACAGCATAGCTGTTGCAGCACTTTTCCGATCAAACTCAGTGGCCGACAAGTAAATGCAAAACCTATCCTAATACTTTTCTTTACTTCACCACCACATACCAGCTTGAGAAACGCAAAACTGTACAGAATGTGTTAATAATTGCAAGTCCAACATGAGGTACAGATAGCGGATGGCCTGCAGTTGATATTGGCGTTGCTGCTAATGCCAATGAAAACATGCCTTTTAACTTGGCATCACTGGTACCATGACTTTGATGAAATGAATAATTAATACTTCAACATAGCATAATGGCAGTCAAGGTCTCTACAACACTGTACAAGAAAAATGAAATGCCACCCCAAATTCACAATACTCCATCATTTGAAAAGAAAAAAAAGGAAAGAAAAAAATATTCCTGCAGATGAGTCTTTTGATGAAGTTAGCATGTCACCATGTGACAGCAGGTTATGGCAATGGCACAATTACAGTGGTCATAGTCTTGTCAGTTTCCTTCCAAACTCACTCAATGATGCAGATTCTTCTGTGACAACTTGGCAAGCACACAACTACAAGCACGCAGGCGCGCGCGCACACACACACACTATACATGCATGAACATGCCCTCACACACATGCACAGCAATACAATGAGACAGATGACAGAACACACACATACATGTACCCACAAACAGAATGTCAAGAGCTGCCAGACACACCCAGCTTTCATCAGGAAGAGCTCAGCATGGGAGATGTGGCAGCCACTCAGCCAGACAAGAAACTTGAGCTACTTTTAAAATATCCCATACAACATGCTAACAATAGCCCTTGTTGGTTGATTGGTTCAGTCTTTTTCTAGGATTTTGTTTGTTTGTTTGTTTTACATGTATGTGGTTTTGCAGCTACTGCTGCATCCATGTGGATTAGGTACAAGAGCCGATGTCTAAGTGGCTTATGAGTTTGCCTCACGCAGCGACAACCCCTGGCGGCACATGGTGCTAGTGCTTGGGGCTTTCCATGTCCAAGCTACTGGAGTAGGCCCTGAAAGCTCAACAGACATGAGTTCCAGCTGAATAAGGAAAGGGGTACTGTGCGGCAGCTGCTGTATGCGATCTGATGCTCTTTGGTGCTCTTTGCTGCTGCATGTATACAGGCTGGTAATCAGGTATTCCCAGTAGTCATTCCAGATAAAAATGCTCACTGTATGCTGGCACACATCTCAGCTGAAATAACCTTAAAGGCCCTAAATCACTCTACAGAAAAGGAAAATCTGAAAACAACCAATGAGAACCAAAACCCAGTCAATACAATATAAGAGTCTGTAAGAAGCCATGTAAAGTGCAAGACACCCCCCCCACACACACACACCCACTAAATCCAGAAATATTAGTCACAGCACATATATTATCATTTTTATCAATTCATGTTCATTTGTCACACTGAATTATTAAAAAGAAAACACTATATTAGTAGCACTTTGTCGCTTGAGGAAAACTTTTCTCAAAAATAGTTGACAACTGGAATTTTGTCAAATTTACGTCATTATGGTTGCCAATTGAAAATCACACTTGTAACCAGTTATAGAAATTGAGCCCCATGTCATGGACAGTACATTTGACAAAATAACCTTTAGCTTTCACATTTTGACAAGACAAAGAACTTTGGGTATACACCTTATGCTGTGTACATAAAAATGATCTAGAACATTGTCAGCATTGTCATCATAAAGCCAAAAGCTTATTCCATCCATGGCAAGGAATAAGAAAAAGGAAAGGGGTTTAGTTTGAGACCCAAAAGAAATATAACTGGGTATGTATAAACACAGCCTAACACAAGCACAAACATCTGACCACTTTCATAGAATTATCAACCATCATTAAATATACACGGAAAATATTTTGAACCAGGTTTTGATGACCAGATATTACACTCAAGTCAACTTTTACACATTTTTGACATACATAAGATCTTTCAAGAAATAAAAAAAATGTACTAAGTGAATACTGGCATTGCTCTTACCTTGTAAACCCAGTCACAATAAACTGATCTTCAACAATCAAACAAAAATCATCCTCCCCCCATACTGCCTTGATTTGATAAATAGGCAATCATGGTGATGGCTGCATAGTCCTGGTACACAGCGGCCATTGCATTGATTCACACCATTAGCAAACAACACAGTAAGCAGACACACAGAGCTAGTCTCTGATAGAGAATGAACAAAATGGTGACATCCCTCAACAGGTCTCAGCAAAGCACATGCCTGTCATGACCCATGAACAACATCCACCATGGAAGTTCTGAAGCATATTTATCAGGTAAGGTCAGTGGGGATGGATATGCTCCTGTCATCCTCCTCAACTCTTGAAAGCTAAACACTTGTGTTTTGAGGGCAGTCAACACCATCACTTGTCCTTTAGCTCCCTAAAGTCAACACACAGATAGAGGACACATACTTGTAAACCATTTCCCAATTGCTCAGACATTCCTCTCCTCAACTGACATACTTGCATGTCATCTTCATGAGCAACAGAGATTTTAATCAAGACGGTACTCATCATGGAAGCAGGCAACAATGGTGCAAATTATGCAGACTTTGCATGGCTTTGATACCACTCGTATGTTGTTGGAGCCTATGACAGAGAGAAGAAAGCTGTCAAAAGACAATGAGCGAGGGCATACATATGGAATAACAAAGTCAGAGTGGGACTCTACATCCAATAAGCTTCTCATAAAAACAGGCACTTTCAAAGCAGGGTGGGACAGGTGAGAACTAGAAACTGATGCATTCAGGTATGCCAGAGATAGTATAGCATGAATCAGAATGGAAACTGATAGACTGCTGTAGGTGGTGAGGCATTGCTTCAACATTCGTCGTTAAGATGCACTAATCAGCACACCATAACGAGCAGCTCTGGTCATGCACTGTACTCGGATATTGGACCACAGACACTTTTCACCAGCACACATCTTTCCAGAGCATAAAAAAGCATGCAACACAGAACAAAGAGATGTAAAATGTCTGCAAATATCAAAGTCATTCAGTACAATCAACTCTTTCTGATTCATCAGGGATAAAAAATCTAAACTGTACTCTCAAGAACAAGAAAGTCAATGAACTTAGAATTATCTTCAAACATACCAGGATGGCATAACTTTACAATCAGAGTACCTTACAGTTTGCATAATTTAAACATGTATGGCAAGTACAACATAGGAAAGAAGGAAAGATGATGGAACAAAAATGCATGGGCCCATTCTTGCTCCAGCTAGTGATTGGATGGGTGGTGAGGGGACCTCATAAGCCAGGTGCAATACATATTCACACCATACCAGGCATTCATTAGATTGCAGCACACTACCCCATCACATAACGCAACAACCGAAGCTCCAGTCAGCAAATTCACCATCACAAGCAATCCAGTTTCATTCCCAAACCATCAGAACAACGTTTCTTAAAAAGTTGACTTACCTAGCCTCCACTGCTAAACTGCAATACCACCACCCATGTTTCCCATCTCAGTATCCACAACTGTGTAAAAACCCTTGTAAAAAATACTTTATTAGTCACGCAGAAGATTTCCACAGAAATTAACCAACAATGTGGCATGTGTGCAACATAAACTGCACTTATTAAGAAATTCCATAACACATACTAATGCAGAAATTGGGGTTAGATGGGTGGTGGTGGTGGTGGCGTGTATGTGCGCCATGGTAGTGGTTTGTCAGACACCTGCACAGCTCTTTAGATTCTCCTCCAGTGCAAAGGAAGACCAGGTGCAGTGCCCTAATGTTACCTTAGCAACCATAGAGTCCCTAGCCACTAGGTATCTCACAGCCCAGGAGGGAGTTACAGAATGTCCTGAGATTTTAGCAGCTGCATACTTCCCCCACTCAGGTTCCAGTCCCTGGAATGAACTTCAGCATCAGGTACCCTGGTAAACTTCCATATGGGTAGACACCGGGAGCATCTCTTGCCCATGGAAGTGTGCAGACATGTGTAAAAACCTTTCTTTGATGCTGTCATCTTTGACTATTACGCCCATAGTGTGCAGTTTGAGCACCCATCAACGGGTGGAAAGTCACAATATAAAAAGTGACACCTTTCCCTTTATCATGGTCAGTGGTTCCAGCTGATGTGGAAGGCAAGGAGCAAGCTCCAGCCACAATCATGTTGCAATCCCATGTGTGAAGCAGTAGGAGTAGGCATTGGTGAGAGTTATCTTATCCTGAAGGTCTGGTGTTTGCAACCCTGCTCTCCTTCTCTGCTTCTACAATTTGCAGAATGATGAGCCACATCTCTTGATTTCTGAAACTTCATCTTATTGTCAAGTCACTAATTCACAGCCACTGAGGAGGGAGGTATTTTGGAGAGGATGGGCTAACTTAAGTGGCTCTCTTTGGTTTTGTAGCATCCTAAATCAAGTTAGAGAGGCTAGACTTGGGCCAGTGTTAGAACTTGAAGGAACCAGAAGGCAAGCTGCTGTTGATGAGGCGATAGTACCGGATGTCATTGACCATGCGATGCATGTTCTGGGTGAAGGATGGCAGATCCTGAAGCAAAGAGAAAAATATAAATCACACTAAAACAAATCCATGATGGACACAATGACTTTTGCTAAACATGATCTATGCTAACATGCCCTTGTGTGCATCTCCCCAACACCCCCCCCCCCCCCCCCCCCCCCCCCCAAGGTTCTGAAGGACGTTTTTGGCAGCTTGTCTGATTCCATATTGACATCATCTGACAAAGGCTGCACATGTTCCCAGAAGTTTGATAAACTAAATGCTGCATTATTTGGTTTCATTTTCCCTCCATAACCTCAAACACAACACAACTCTTACCTAATACAAAATCAAATAAGAAGCATAGTCATTATATCAATGCAAGTTTCCCTCCATAACCTCAAACACAACACAACTCTTACCTAATACAAAATCAAATAAGAAGCATAGTCATTATATCAATGCAAGTTTCCCTCCATAACCTCAAACACAACACAACTCTTACCTAATACAAAATCAAATAAGAAGCATAGTCATTATATCAATGCAAGTTTCCCTCCATAACCTCAAACACAACACAACTCTTACCTAATACAAAATCAAATAAGAAGCATAGTCATTATATCAATGCAAGTTAAGGAGAGACAAAAGAAGTGAGCTCCGCCCACCTTGTCCTGCTTGAAGTTTCCTGCCAGCACTTTCCTCTGATTGTCATCCAGGCCATCACAGGCAGAGAGGTAGTTGGGCAGGAAGGAAGCATAGAACTTGTCAAAGTCCACAGAGGCCATGTTGTACACAGAGATGACAATCTCCTCCTGCAGAAGGTTGTGAGACTTCTGCACCAGTGTCTTGACCAGCACCAGCAGGAAGTCAAACAGGAGCAGTTCCTTGAAGAACGTCTGCAGAAGCAAGGGTATCATCATTAGCAGGAACAGTGGGCTGAGGGAGGGCACACTGTGGGGAGAAGAAAAAGGAGAAAAAGGAGGAAGAGCAGGACGTGATGCAGAAAGTGGAGAAGTGGGAAAAAGAAAGCAGAAAGACGGGGAAGCAAGAGGAGAAAGAGCAGGAGGTACAGGAGCATGGAAGGGAAGAATGGATGGATGGATGAAGCGAGTTTAAAGGTCTATCAGCCTTGATAGGCTATGTAAGGCCATTAAGCAAGAAAATAACAAAAACAGTGCAGAGAGCAAGTGCATATCAAGTCACGATGTCCCTATCTGTTCCCCTCTTACAAATTGCATAGGGAGATGTGGCAGGTCTATTCTGACCCCCAACCCACAGGGGGAGCAGGGGGAGGAAGGGAAGAAGAGGAAAGAGAAGGAGCAGGAGCACAAGGAAGGAGGAGTCCAAGCCCATGCAGCAAGAAAAACAGGCAGCATAGGAGGAGGGGGAAGAGTCAGACTCGGGGCAGGATTAAAGGAAAGTTCATGAGTAGCTGAAGCTCAGCAGGATGTGAACAAGAATGGCAAGACAAAGAAAAGGAACAGGGAGTGAAACATGGATATTACAAGTTTAGAAAGGGTGAGGAGATTACACTAAGTGAGGTAATCAGATAATAGGATACAAAAAGGTAAGCAAAAAATGCTTAGAAGAGAGACAAAATATGATGGAAGACAAAACTTACCCTGTCATACAATTTCCATTTCGCATTGAGCTTCTCTAAAGACTCCAGGTTCTGTCTGAATAATGAGATGTCCAGCTGATAGAAAGACTCTCCATAGGCCTGAGAGAAGAAAAAAAACACAGGACAGTGTGACTACCTGGATTCCAGCAAGCTATGGATTCAAGAAATACAAGCACAGTTCTCTGCAAGTGAAATTTCCATTGCTCATGATCTATCTTGTCTCTGTGTCTCTTCTTCAGGTTTCCAGCTAGAGGAAAACACGATGAGTAGCTGGTGTATAAGAGGTGTTTTTTTGTGTTTTTTTCTTTTTGGTGGGGGATACTCTAGAAAATAATTACTTCATTCAAATATCCTCTAAATGAAGGGTATAAAAACCAATGCGAAAAGTTATATAAGTTTTTCATATCAAAATAATGGCAGACAGGAAATCTTGGTGTTGTCGTTTACCTGCATGATGGCTTGAAACTGCTGGCTGTTCTCTATCTCATCACCATTGCTGGAGAAGACAGCCATGACGGAGCCCTTGAAGAAGTAGCGCCAGTTGTTCATCAGCAGCTCATGCAGGAGCTCATAGAGTACACCCTTCATGTCTGGTGCCTGCCTCTGTAACCATAGCAACAGTGGTGTTGGATGATCTTAAGTCTTCCTGCAGTTCTTTCATTGATAAATGATTCATAAGCTACTACTGCACACACACACGCACATGCTCACACACGCACACTTACATGCATGCACACATTCTAACATACACATACGTACATGCATACAAGCACACACACACAAAGGCACACACACACATACACATATACACAAACACATACTCTCACACACAGACACCAGATAATTATTGCAGAAAGGCAATGATGGGGGTGGGGGTGGCGTCACTTCTCAAAACAAAGACTGGTCAGGGGGGATGATGAGGTAGATGATAATGCTATAATGGTATGCAAGGCCTCTGAGAATAAAGGCTAGGCAGATGACTTACTGGGGCGATGATGGGGTAGATATGCTCCATACAAATGGTGATGATGCGGGGCAGCAGAGCCCGGAAGGCTGACCCAGGTTCCTGCACTATCAGCTGCAGGATCTTCAAAAACCTGCACAGAGACAAACAGAACAAGTAAATGAATACATAGTCTCAGGTATGATCCCTCAGGTATTTGTTCTGTATTAGTTTCCCCTACATGGATAATGCATGCCTTGTTGGTTGGGTAAAACACGACATGAAAATAATATATTAATCTTTTATCATTCTGGTACACACCAGAGACAGTAAAAAGTTTCCATATGTATGATACATGCAGAAATTGCAACACCATTTGCACAAATTCTTAAACACTACGAAAACCTTTCAGATATGTTTAAAGCTTTCAGATATGTTTGTGGTGGCAATTATTGAAACATCCCACAGTCAAGAGCTGCTGACTTACCTTTCAACAACTTTGAAAGCTGCAACACTCTCCTGACATAGTGTGTCTGCCAACTGTTCCCTGCAACATGGAAACATCAGCAATAATTCTCAGCAAATGAATCGATCAAAGTCAACACAGATGGACCCAATTTACTGCCCACCTGGATAATTTGCCCATCCAGCTTTATTGCCCGTTTCCTTTTTAAACAGAATAAAAGAAGAATATAGTGTATATTGGTATGGTTGGTTTGTTTTGCTGACCAGCCATTTTGATTGCTTGTTTTACCAGAAAACAGATGGTGGGCAGTAAAGCAGGGGCATCTGTACTTAGACTGTACTGTATGACCCTCTTTGTTTATTCTGTAACATCCAAAAAATATGCAACAATTTCTAAAGATTGTAAATAGTATGTCATTTCTTAGTCATCAAAGTCTCACTTTGTTCCTTTTTAAAAACAACGAAACACATTCCCTTTATCTCCACAGACATACCTTATGCTGGAAAAACTCCAAAATGGCTCAGTATCTTAACTGGGTACTACATATAAAAAAATTTCCAATTTGAGACTGGTTTCTCTAATGCATGGCTGAATGAAAGAGTTAGTAATGACAACACTTTTTAGAAGCAATTTAACCTTTAGGAGGCTGCCGGCACATTGATGGCGCCACAGCGTACATTCCCCAGACGTCCGCCGGTGCATCAGTGCGCCGAGCGATAGTGACGTGCTCTGTTGACTTGCCTAACGCTGCCTTCCGAGTCATGCTGTTCTAAAAATATCAGAGTTTCGTGCAGTGATTACGTGGCAACGAGAGAACGCGCCGCAAATTTTTTCACGAAGTTGCGTCTTCGTTGTTTGTAAACGGGACTTTTTTCTTTGCCAGTATGGGACTAACGAAGAAGTTGAAGCGCTTGTGGAGTTATTTTTGGATTCTGACTCTCATAATATGAATTCGAATGCTTTACTGACATTGATGTGATGGGAGATGGAGGGATAGAGAGCTAGAGGCAAGCACGTGCTTCAACCGATGTGTTGTGGTCTGTAGATCGAGAGGAGTGGAAGCTTGATTCAGATGAAAATGACTCGGCTGACTTCCCTAGTGTAAGTAATTGTAGGATTTTTTGTTTTGTTTTACCCTAAAACATTTTCAGATGTATTTCCAAGTAATTAAAAGCTGTTGTATTCTTGAATAAATAGAGCAGTGTAGGAAAACACAGTGCTTCGACCGATGTGTTGTGGTCTGTAGATCGAGAGGAGCGGAAGCTTGATTCAGATGAAAATGACTCGGCTGACTTCCCTAGCATAAGAAATTGTAGGATTTTTTGTTTTATTTTAGTTTTACCCTAAAACATTTTCAGATGTATCTCCATTACTTGGAGACTCTATCTATGCACTTTTGCATTTTCATCAAAAGCTGTTGTATTCTTGAATAAATAGAGCAGTGTAGGAAAACACAGTGAATTTGTTTGTTTTTTGTTGTTGTCTGTGTTCCATGATTTTTTAGCAGCTGAAAAAACATTCTATGGCATTTTCATTAATTGCACCATGTAGGCGCCATCCATTTTTCTACTCACCCTCCAAAAATCTACTTCAAAGCTTGATTAGGTAATAAATGATGATTTTTTAAGTAAACATGGTGTCGAATTTGACCACACATAATAAAATTTGTGGCTCTGGGGTAAAACAATGACAAAATTGGTGGCACTCTAAAGGTGAAGCAGAACCTAAAAGACTGCTTCTATCAAATGTAGCACCAAATATGTACTACCAGTGTCAGATACCTCAGGTATTCATCATTTCAGCATAGAAGATAATTTATTTCTCCTTTTCACACAGATTCATTTCTGCTATTCCATCTTGGAATAATAATTTGCCGACAAACAAGAAGTTCACAAATTGACAACACCTGGATACTTAGTGCCCATTCTGTAAAGTTATTAAAAATAGAACATTTTCTCTTGCATTGCCCTGTCCACAAAGAGCATAGAGACAAGCATTTAAGTTGGCATATAATGAGTAATGCACAAACAAGTTACATACATATGAATGAAGGAACAGATCCTGTAAAAACTGGGATGTTCATCCATTATACAGTAATTCTCAGAGAGAAAGAACTTTTAACTAGAACCTCTCTGGGTTACAAATATTTCTGCAGGCTAATAATTTTCCCAGAATTTTTTGTGTCATTTTGACCACCCTGACAACACAGAAACTAACTGTGTCCACCAAAAGAGGGGTAAGCCTCTCTGTTCTGCGCTAGCCTACCTGGTGAAGAGGTTGAGGAAGGTCTGGATGTCTGCGCTAGCCTACCTGGTGAAGAGGTTGAGGAAGGTCTGGATGTCTGCACTAGCCTACCTGGTGAAGAGGTTGAGGAAGCTCTGGATGTCTGCGCTAGCCTACCTGGTGAAGAGGTTGAGGAAGGTCTGGATGTCTGCACTAGCCTACCTGGTGAAGAGGTTGAGGAAGATCTGGATGTCTGCACTAGCCTACCTGGTGAAGAGGTTGAGGAAGATCTGGATGTCTGCGCTAGCCTACCTGGTGAAGAGGTTGAGGAAGGTCTGGATGTCTGCGCTAGCCTACCTGGTGAAGAGGTTGAGGAAGATCTGGATGTCTGCACTAGCCTACCTGGTGAAGAGGTTGAGGAAGATCTGGATGTCTGCACTAGCCTACCTGGTGAAGAGGTTGAGGAAGATCTGGATGTCTGCACTAGCCTACGTGGGGAAGAGGTTGAGGAAGGTCTGGATGTCTGCGCTAGCCTACCTGGTGAAGAGGTTGAGGAAGATCTGGATGTCTGCACTAGCCTACCTGGTGAAGAGGTTGAGGAAGATCTGGATGTCTGCGCTAGCCTACCTGGTGAAGAGGTTGAGGAAGGTCTGGATATCTGCACTAGCCTACCTGGTGAAAAGGTTGAGGAAGGTCTGGATGTCTGCGCTAGCCTACCTGGTGAAGAGGTTGAGGAAGGTCTGGATGTCTGCACTAGCCTACCTGGTGAAGAGGTTGAGGTAGGTCTGGATGTCTGCGCTAGCCTACGTGGGGAAGAGGTTGAGGAAGATCTGGATGTCTGCGCTAGCCTACCTGGGGAAGAGGTTGAGGAAGATCTGGATGTCTGCGCTAGCCTACCTGGTGAAAAGGTTGAGGAAGGTCTGGATGTCTGCGCTAGCCTACGTGGGGAAGAGGTTGAGGAAGATCTGGATGTCTGCGCTAGCCTACCTGGGGAAGAGGTTGAGGAAGATCTGGATGTCTGCGCTAGCCTACCTGGTGAAAAGGTTGAGGAAGGTCTGGATGTCTGCGCTAGCCTACCTGGTGAAGAGGTTGAGGAAGATCTGGATGTCTGCGCTAGCCTACCTGGTGAAGAGGTTGAGGAAGATCTGGATGTCTGCACTAGCCTACCTGGTGAAGAGGTTGAGGAAGGTCTGGATGTCTGCGCTAGCCTATGAAGAGGTTGAGGAAGATCTGGATGTCTGCGCTAGCCTACGTGGGGAAGAGGTTGAGGAAGGTCTGGATGTCTGCACTAGCCTACCTGGTGAAGAGGTTGAGGAAGCTCTGGATGTCTGCGCTAGCCTATGAAGAGGTTGAGGAAGATCTGGATGTCTGCGCTAGCCTACGTGGGGAAGAGGTTGAGGAAGGTCTGGATGTCTGCGCTAGCCTACCTGGTGAAGAGGTTGAGGAAGGTCTGGATGTCTGCGCTAGCCTACCTGGTGAAGAGGTTGAGGAAGGTCTGGATGTCTGCGCTAGCCTATGAAGAGGTTGAGGAAGATCTGGATGTCTGCGCTAGCCTACGTGGGGAAGAGGTTGAGGAAGGTCTGGATGTCTGCACTAGCCTACCTGGTGAAGAGGTTGAGGAAGGTCTGGATGTCTGCGCTAGCCTATGAAGAGGTTGAGGAAGATCTGGATGTCTGCGCTAGCCTACGTGGGGAAGAGGTTGAGGAAGGTCTGGATGTCTGCGCTAGCCTACCTGGTGAAGAGGTTGAGGAAGGTCTGGATGTCTGCGCTACTAGCCTACCTGGTGAAGAGGTTGAGGAAGGTCTGGATGTCTGCGCTAGCCTACCTGGTGAAGAGGTTGAGGAAGGTCTGGATGTCTGCGCTAGCCTATGAAGAGGTTGAGGAAGATCTGGATGTCTGCACTAGCCTACCTGGTGAAGAGGTTGAGGAAGATCTGGATGTCTGCACTAGCCTACCTGGTGAAGAGGTTGAGGAAGGTCTGGATGTCTGCGCTAGCCTACCTGGTGAAGAGGTTGAGGAAGATCTGGATGTCTGCGCTAGCCTACCTGGTGAAGAGGTTGAGGAAGGTCTGGATGTCTGCACTAGCCTACCTGGTGAAGAGGTTGAGGAAGATCTGGATGTCTGCGCTAGCCTACCTGGTGAAGAGGTTGAGGAAGGTCTGGATGTCTGCACTAGCCTACCTGGTGAAGAGGTTGAGGAAGATCTGGATGTCTGCACTAGCCTACCTGGTGAAGAGGTTGAGGAAGATCTGGATGTCTGCGCTAGCCTACCTGGTGAAGAGGTTGAGGAAGGTCTGGATGTCTGCGCTAGCCTATGAAGAGGTTGAGGAAGATCTGGATGTCTGCACTAGCCTACCTGGTGAAGAGGTTGAGGAAGATCTGGATGTCTGCACTAGCCTACCTGGTGAAGAGGTTGAGGAAGGTCTGAATGGTCTGCTCTGTGAAGGGAACTCCCATCTGCACACGCAGCCCTTGGAACAGGGCCAGGAAGAAGCTCATGATGTCCTCCACCACGTCTGCAATGGGACCAGGGCAACATCTCAACAATGCACTACACGTAAATAACCCACTGCTTTTGACACAAAGGTTGCACAGGTAATCCACTTATAGACATATATATTGTTGGCATGTTAACTCGAATATTTCTGGTCTTTGAGTTTACACATCCCTCTAGTTGAGCATTACATCCATATATCAGCATGACAATGTAAGAAGGCTGTGGTATGCTTAGCATTGGGACAGATCCAGAACCTATGTAACAGAACACACATATGGCAGCTGCAGCATGATACCCCCCTTCCCAGCTGGAACCCATGTCCATGGAGCTTTTGTAAGAATCAGGGATGAAAACAGCAAATGGAAAAAAAAAGAGGAAACTTGGCCGGGGTCCAGGGGCCACTTAGGCCCCGGTGGGGTGCAGGGGCAACGCCCCGCTGGGGGGCCCAGGGGGGCAACGCCCCCCGCCGAAATTTTTAAATGCTATTTATAAGTGCTGAGAAGGCATTTCCTAGCAATTCAAGTACAAATTCAGACAACAAGAGCAAATGTCAAAATCTGCTTATGAAAGGTGCTGAAAACTATAATTTATATTCTAAATTTTCAGACATTACTTCCTACATTACAAAATCAGCTGTCTGAATATTGGTTATAAAAAAAAATCCCTTGTGAAAAGTACACCAGGAAGTTTTTTCAACAACTAGTTCAGTACAAACACTTGTCAACATCATGCCAAAAATTTGAAGTTGTGTGTAAACCTCCGCATCATTTATTCATATCACTCCTGAAACTTGACATCTCACAAAGTCTACAACAAGTCCACTGTAGATCTCGATGACAGCAGCAATGCCACTGTGAGATGTTCGCCCACGCTTGTGCCAGCTCCCATCGAACGAAACTGCAATATCTAGACGTCCTTCTGGAGTTGGCTGACTAATTTTCAACTGCAAGTACATCAGTCGAACCTGTTCAGCTGCCTCCTGAAGGTGCCTATCAGCAGCCCGATGAACTCCTGAATGCAGCGTCTTCTGGTAGAGCTGCCATGTCTTCAGATGCATGGGTGGGGGCATGTTCATGAGAGCGAAAAATCGTCTCAGTTGGGTGAACCCAATCCCAATGGAGGTGGCAGCAACGACGAGACGACGGTTGATGTCATAGCCATTGTGCAGAGTACCTGTCTTTGGTGAGGTCCTGACCGCCGTAATGGTGTTCCCACATGCTGAGCAGAACACTTTCAGCTTGCTCGCTGATCCAAACATCGCCGACTGATTTTTGGTCACTGTTAACGGCAGCTGGTCACAATCTCGGCAGCGGAACACGGAGACGAGCTTGTTCATCATGCTCATGCTGACGATCACGTTCTCGTCATCACCTACTGGCTCTCTTGTCTCGCTCTCGAAACGACGAAGTTTCTTGGCACTGGTAGGGACAGATTCTGACGATGAGGAGGCGATTGCTTTCACATCAGCTGCGCCAGAAGCAGATTCGATAAACGTGAGTGCGGAGGTTGCCGAATCACTACTAGCGAGAGGTGCATCTTCGGTCGAAGTAGAACTAGAAGCAAGCGCTGTCGATTCTCGAGCTCCGGAGTCAGGACATAAGTCAGTTCCCACTCCATGTCTTCGTTTCTGAGCGGACGAGGAGGAGGCGAGCAACCTCGAAACCGCTGCGCCAGACGTAGTTTCGATCGACTCAAGTCAAGAGTGGTAGCTGCTGAATAGCCGCTCGCACGTGGTGCGGTGTCGATCGAAACAGAAGCGATCACTGTCGAATTCTCCGCTCCGGAGGCTGTTGACAAGTCTACCGTTGTCTTCCTTTTTTTCTTCGGCTTTTTCCCAAATTTATGCAGCGTAGCAAACTTCTTTGCATCCCTCCTCGGCATTCTTGCACTTGGTTGATTGATACTAAAGACGCCGTGCGTTCCTTATGTCGAAAAGAGCCGAAGCTAGCTTCGGCTGTTTCCGTTCATCAATTCGGCCATGATCACGCGATGCGCACGGGTTAAGCGACCAATCAGAGCAAAGGATAGACAGAGGCTTCTCTTTTGAAGCATTTCATTGGTTCAGACTAGTTTCCGATTTCTGCTTCGTGTGCTTTTAAGCAGATTTGCACGATTGGCCGAGGCATCAAAATGGCTACCCATCAGCCGGTGCGGTTCAACCTAACCCCCCCCCCCCCCCCCCCAAAAAAAAATCGTCTCAACGGATTTACACGAATCTCGAGAGTGACCAAATTGGTCATCAAATCCGAGGAAATCCTCGGATCCGCAGAAAATTTTCATCCCTGAAGAATGTGAGTTTTACTTAGCACTAGCATTTGCAGCAGGCATGACAATGCAGTGTGCAAGTGACATTCACACAAGTATGGTACTGCACAACAATTTGTAGATGTCACACACATGCACACTGCACATCCATAGGTAAGATGTAGACAAGAGAGAGAGAGAGATGATGAATTTAAGAGACTGTAAAACAGATGTAAATAAGATCGACACATAACCACACATTTGGATTGTTAACATAAATGACAGGAGCAGGTTAATAGTTCTGCAGCTACACACCTGTATGGTGGATGTAGATAGGGAAGATGGCCAGCGTGACCTGAATAGGTTCTTGCAGAGACTGGTAGCATATCTGCTTGCTTTTCACTACCTCTCCAGCAATGGACTCTATCCAGTCCTGGAAGATCTTCAGTGTCCGCTTTATCACAGGCTTGGCTGAAGAAATTAGAAACAGGGTGAATTCCACTGAAACACAATGGATCTCTGGTGGAAAAACCGGAAACCCAAGACAACTCCTGGCTAAGAATGGGACGAAGGTAATGGCAGCATCTGTCAACAATATCACAGCAGCCATGAGATAAAGGAATGTTTAGAGGCTGAATCTTTGTCCTGGTAACCCTCCTGATCCTCAAACCAGGCCCATCATTTAACCAGTCAGTAATGTCCCCCTGTATCCCATTGCTACAGGATGAACTTTGCACCCTCACCTCTTCCTCAGGTGCTGCAAAGTGGAACCCAAAGCAGTCTGAGCCCAAGGCACTGTTTGAGGTCTTCTCTGCCTACCTTGCTCCTGCAGTGCCTTGTTGGTGGCCAAGTCCGAGGAACGGCCAAGTTGGAGGAAGGTGGCATCCATCTGTCTTGCAAAGCACTGGTGGTGTGAGGCCCGAGAGCCCCAGAGCTGGTCTGTCTCCCCCATGCCCGGCCATGCCAGCAGAAGGTATTGTGACAGTGACCGGAACAGCAGCAGCTGCACCTGCACAGTTAGGACAATCACAGGTGTCACATGCACAGGCTAGCCAATTAGGCATGTCTATCATCGCAGAAGTATAAAAAAAGTGAGGCAATTACAAGAAAGTCAATCACAGATGCTACAAGCACATGACAAAAGCATGCAGAACAAAGGCACATTTATTTAGCAAATTCACTTAGGCTCAACATGCAATGATGGATTGGATCACTCTTATAAAATCATGAGTGATAGACAATCACTTGTAACAGCTTAGCCTTGCCTGAACTGTCTCGAGTCCAAAGAGCATTGAAAAGAAATCCATTTCAGTAACTAAGGTGTAGGTATGACAGCCTTTTCAAAGCAAACAATTACACATAATAATTGCTGAAAGTACACTCTTTGTTTGTGTATATAACTATTTTATCTGAATACATACTGCTACACTTACTTTAATGGTTTTGCTTATTGTGTCTTTTCTAGTAATACTCAATGCATAAAATGTTTTATTATTCAGACTGCGAGTGCCAAACTGCAATCATCCCTGTCAAATATACAGTTACTCATATTTTCCCAACCAATGAGAGCATCCACCATTTGCAGCCTGACTCCCAATCAATCCACCAATCACAGCATGACTCCCAATCAATCCACCAATCACAGCATGACTGACACTCCAGTCAAACCCCAGCTGTCCCTTGAAGGCTGGTGGACTTCAAATCAACCAATCACAGCATAGCTTACATTTGGAGATGAGTCAAGGGTTGCTACTCACATCTTGGGAGAGGGAATCACAGCCACCATTGCCAGCCATGCTGTACAGGTCCTGGAAGACAGTTACCCTCAGCAGGAAGGAAGGCCGCACTGTGGTGGTCAGTGACATCAGCAGGTGAGCAGCAGAGTGCACAATCTTCTCTGGTACCTAAGGGATGGGAAGATGAGAAACAGGTGAAAAGCTTTGGAGAGATAGATGATTATACTGATTGAGTTGTCTCAGTTGCAGAGCTGCTATGTAAACATGCACATATATTAGCTTTTAACATTTGCTACGGTGTTAATCATCCCACCCCCAGCCTCTACAAATAAATTTGTATTTGTTCATTCTTTCTCCCTCCCTCCACCTGTTATGACTGTCCATCATCACCAATTTAACTCCCTTTGTCTCTGTTCTGCCACCCCCACCCCCCACCCCACCCCCCTCCTCCTCCTCCTCTCTCTCAGTTGATGATACACCTACCTGTTTGTTGAAGAGTGGGGTGATGGCATTGAGGAGTGCCAAGATCATCTCTGAGTACTTTTCCTGCTCAGTGTTGGTTCGTTGGGATTCCAGCCCGAACTGTGCCAGCCAGTGGGCGTAGGCCTTGATGGAGGCAAGACTCTGGGCCTGGCTGTCAACAGGAACACAAAACCATATAGCAAGACTAATGAACTGTTTCAGGGTGTAATAGACAGCATCAGGCCACATTAGACTTACAAACGTTTGGTGTTTAGTGAGTAATGAACAAATGAAATAACAAAACACATGAATTAAGTTCAGCATTTCTGACAGTAACAACATCTCTCCTGTACACCTCCAGTTTCTGCATTTGCCACCCTTGTTATAAACTCCATGTGACTACCTTTACATTGTACCATATGGGAATGCCCAGCATTTTCTTCTTGTGGATAACAGTATCACACCAACCTGTTCCTCACAAGGTAAATATAAAGTCCTGAGGCAAAATCTACTACTCAGGCATTTTAGAAACACCAGTCATGAGTACCAAGAGGCTCAAGCAAGCCATAACTACGCAATCCATTGAATGATTGATATTGATTTTCAAGGAAATACACAGATAACTTTTGACATATTTAAATAAAAGTAAATCACATGCTCATCCTTGGACAATAATTTAGCAATGACAGAGTCATACTCAGGATGGTAGCTCTTCTATAAGGCCACACAGCATAACATCAAATGGAGCATGCCAGTTTTGGAGGACTGATGCTCACACTTCAATGAAGTCAGGGTGCAGGACAGACTGGGCAGCGGAACCGACTTCAAAGAGACGTGACTTGGTGCTGTAGTCCACCATGAACACCAGCCTGCAACACAGCAGCCAGAGACACTGACCACTTCAAGTCTGGTATTGGAGCTTGCATCTGAAGGTCAGCAGTCAAGCAGTCTGCCCATTCAGCGATGGCGCATGGATCCAAGTTTTTGACAGAAGAATGAAGCAGTCTGTTTAATACATTGAAAAATTTCAAATTGAAAAGATAAAAAGGTGTGGATAAAACAGACTTTGGGGAAAAAAAGGGGTTACTGCAACTCTCAAATATCTGCTGTTGATAATAACAGCAAAGTATGCGTGTACAAACCATTATAAAGTCCAATGTCCACTTTAAAAAGATGACCCCAGAACCACACACCATAGCCCATCCAAGTAACCTCAACAATATGAAGGAGTTGATATTTCAGGGGGGGGGGAGGGAAGAAGGTAAGAAGCCAGTCTCACAAAGAGGCTGAAGAAACCAAAGAGATTTTGTAAAGCAGCCATGAACAAAACCACGATTCCCTCAGTACAACTCCCATAGGCACATCTAATGCAACAGACCTTTCTATCAAGATGCTGGCGTCTGCATATCTGCTGGCAAAGTGCTCCCCAGTGAAGTGCTCTGCCAGACGGCCCATGGCCTGCAGTAGGGAGGAAAGGTCACGCAGTGTGCAGTGCAGGCGCCGACACTCATTCTCGGCAGTGATGGCCAACTGTCGGCCCTGCACGCCATTGTTGACACAGCCATTCAGTCCCAGGTAGGCCTCCATCAGCTCCTTGAAGGGCTCCCACTGCAATGACAGCAAACAGTTATGCTTGTGTTCATGGTCAGGCATTTCAACACAGTCAAGTGCAATCTGTACCTAAGTGCTTTCCCTCACAGACCTTTGCTGTCAACGCAAAGTCAGTCTCTTCTGATGAGAAATGATGTGACGTCAAAGCAGAGGTAAGATCTCACTATGTGGCAAATTAATCTTCTCGAAATCACTGTGTAGCACATGGAGGAACTAATGACTGATTATTTTGGGGACACGCAAAATCATATCAGTCACCTCAACAAGAAAACTGGACTTCATTCCTCAAACAATCCAAGTCATTTCTTCATTTCCTAATAGCAACTCCATCTAATGTTTCTCTACAAAATATTGAAACATTATATTTTACTTTTCATTGGACAATCTTATAGATCTCACAGATGTGGACCTGGGGAGAAATCCAAGGAGTCAAAAACGTTGACAGCTCTTTTTAAATATCCAAGACATAACGAAGGATTACAATATTTCTTTTTTTCTTTGGCAGGATAGATTCCTACTGCTATCAAAAGGGGTGAAAGGTGAGGAAAGGAAGGAGAAGTCAAGTTTGCCCACTCACCAATATCTGGAAGGTCTCTGCTGTCAAGAGCTCTGCCACTTTGGCAATGACTTCCAGACATTCCCGCAGGAAGTGCTGCCATTCCGTCTCTGACTGCATACAGATAAGAGAAAATGCACAAATACTCAGAAGAACTTGGAAAAAAGTCATTGATTCAGTTCATCTTAACATGTAATAGATTATTAACAGGTTGTTTGGCTGATGATTGTTTACTGTGATCCTACCAATAATTGAAATCACCTAATAGTGACAATGTGGGAACTAGTTGGAAAGAGGAAAAGGGGGAAAGAATGGGGAGGAGGATGAGCAGAGGGAAGATCTTGTAGATGTTCCCTGTTCTCTTATTTTCTCAAGCTAAAAGCGTAGTTTGACAACTTTCACCCACTGTTACATTGTACCCTCCCATTAAAAAAACAAACAAACACCCCCCCTCCCCCCTAAACTTAGAAAAATCCTATAACAAGGGCCATTTTGATGAGTGAACAAATTAAAAATAATTCCAGAAAAACGTTCTTATTAATGACAAAACGTGAGATCATACATCATCATCCAGTGTCTCATCATCCAGCCCATCCAGCTGGGACTGGTTGTGTCTGAACTGTAGCTTCTGCAGAATGTGGGAGACCAGGGACATCAGGGCTTCCTTGTACCTGCAACAGCATGACATGACCAACGACATCACCTAAGTTGTATGAGGATGACACAATTGAAGAAATTTAAACTAATTTCTATGTTTTCCTGACATACTTACCAGTAGACAATTTACTGTTGTCTACTGGTCAGTATGGAGGGAAAACTAAACATTATCAATTTTTCTTTTCACAACAGATCTGCAACAACTGTTACTGCTTCCAGGATTTAAAATTTTTTTCTTTCTAGTACAGCACTTACGAAGTATCAGAGATGTAAAATGAACAAAGCCCCTTGCTTGCATTGCAACGCTATAATTTCCTCCTGCAACATTCAGTGTTCATATTGACTACACCAGAGGTCTATGACAGTAACACCAGTGGACTTCAGGGCTGTGCATGACCCTCACCTGGCAAGCAGCGCCTCCCTGTCTGCCTGTCTGTTCTGTGCCGAGGTCTGCAGGTAGTCCAGGAAAGTGTTCCAGATGTCCAGGCAGTGAAAGAACCCTTCGTGTGTGGGCTGCAAGGCAAACCAAGCCACACTGTCGAGTCTCCATCACACAGCCATGCAAAGTATTTTACACAGGGGTAAAAAATCTAACATGTCACAATACAATTATAAAGAACTTTCCTCTTAAAAATGGGTAGGGTTTTAGTGAAGTGTAGAGCAGTTTGAGCCCGTTATTGGTAATAACTGGCCTTATAAACCAATACCCTTATGATCTTTACCATGTGCTTATTTGCACACATACAGGTGTGCATTCACCACTGCTCTAATAAAAATTCAACTGTACGATGTGCCAATATTGGTCAACTCAGCTGAAAGTGGGGCCTTGGCAGATACAACCAAACAAAATTATCCCCACCCCCACCCCAAGGTCTATAAGTTGATCAGTTGATCTTTGTACATAGTTCATACCTAAAGCAATATGAAATGAAACGAACACACTCCATTAATGCTTACCTGTCGGAATGTGTACTTGAAGAATAGGGCCAAGAATTCAAGGACAGGAAATTTGGAATTTGATTCGAATCTCCGTAAATGGACACTCACAAACAACCTCAAAAAGTCTGTGAATTTGTCAATATAGCTGCAGAAGAAAGAAAAGGTTATTAGAATTTTTCCTACTAATTCAAAATATGTAAATCATAAGTCTCATTTCAAATTTCAAGCATCAAGCATCAAGAAAAAGCAAAAAATTACAAAATATGAGTGATAAAGGAATAAAGAGAAAGAAAGAACGAAAAAAAGAAAGAAAGAAATAAAGAAAGAAAGAAAGAAAGAAAGAAAGAAAGGAAGGAAGGAAGGAAGGAAGGGCACGGCTTTACATTCAGCTCAGAATATAGCATTTTAGCTCGCAGCCAGGCTGAAACCTGAGCCCCATGCCCCGCTCACAGGTCAGGCCCCACCGCTGAAGCCACATTCCATGTCACAGCCGTCTTTGTCTCCATCTTTTCTGCTGAAGTTTGTGAGTGAATATCTCTACTCTGCAATTTTTTAAGAGACTAAAAGTTTCTGACATTGGAGATCAACTCTTCATGTTGTCTATGGCTAAGTTTCAGAGTTTTCGGAAAGTTGTTTTTCCAGAAATGACCCACAATGATAGGTAAGCTCAGCCGCTAAAGCCACATTCTAATGTCTGTAGCCTTCTCTGTCTACATCATTTCTGCTGAATGCGACTACTTCATGCTCAAGTTTGTGAGTGAATATCTCTACTCTGCAATTTTTTAAGAGACTGAACGTTTCTGATACTGGAGATTAACTCTCTATGTTGTCTATGGCTAAGTTTTAGAGTTTTCGGAAAGTTGGTTTTCCAGAATTGACTGAGAATGACTGGTCAAGCCCAGCGGCTAAAGCTACATTCTACTGTCTGAGCTGTCATATTGTCCCCATCATTTCTGCTGAAGGTTGTGAGTGAATATCTCTACTCTGCAATTTTTTTAATGACTGAAACTTTCTGACATTGCAGACCAACATTTTCTGATGTCTATGGCTAAGTTTTAGAGTTTTCAGAAAGTTGGTTTTCCAGAACTGACAATGAATCAAATGATAGGTTAAGCTCAGCCGCTGAAGCCACATTGCAATGTCTGCAGCCGTCATTGTCTCCATCATTTCTGCTGAAGTTTGTGAGTGAATATCTTTACTGTACAAATTTTCTTTTATGACTGAAACTTTCTGACATTGCAGACCAACATTTTATGTTGTCTATGGCTAAGTTTTTGAGTGTTTGGAACGTTGGCGTTTGAGGCGCTAAAATGTCCAGCTTGCTTTATTATAGGTATGATTTCTCTGTCCGTGTACACAGTGAGCACTGGTGTCTCACATAGTGTGTTTGATATCTTTTAAAAGCTTAGAAAATGTTTTTTAAGAAAACCCATTGATTGTGAGATAGGGATCTCAAGAAAATCTGAAAAATAATGTGTGTGCATGCACTCATTCAGTGCTGTTGTGACACAGACCTCTGGTTACCAGTGAGCGCCAGCTTCAAGCAGCAAGGTCACGCTATTTTTAGGTCAGGGGAGGAGGTGACCAGTGAGGGAGATAAGGTTTTTGCCCGCGACCAGCGGCCAACTAAACAGCGCGGTTGAAACAGCTGGGAAGGAAGTAAGGAAGGATGGAAGGAAAAATGTGTGCCGATTTAGCATTCAGTTGCAGACAGACAATATTGCTCTTGAAGTGTCATTACAGACTAACAGCAGAGATGGTAAATCAAAACTTGACAAACATGCCCACTGCCTTCGTGATGAAAATTAGGATGCTGCTTATTCTGCTATGCTGCCATTACCAAAGGCACAAAACAAACAGAGAAGAATAAGCCCCAGCACGTCTCCTAATCCACCCCAAAACAGCCACCATCCCTGCCCTAATCACTGCCCAAGGCACAAGCTGAACTCACCCCTCCTGTAGCTCCTCCAGCCGATTGCCACGGGAGTTGGTGCTGCTCTCCTTGGTGAGCTTCTGCAGCAGGTAGAAAGTCTGCTGGAACATCTGTAGCAGGAAGTCTTCAAACTCTTGGGGCACACAGTTCTTGGAGAGCAGCTCATTGATGCAGTTCATGGCTAGCATACCAAGGTTTTGGGTGTCATAGGTAAAGGAAGCATTGGGGCTGCGGCTGGAGCGCACCTCGCAGCCAAAGCCAGCGAAGTGGAAGATGGTGGAGAGGAGCTGGGGCGTGATGAAGGAGGAGAGTGGCACCCAGCTAAAGTAGTGGGCCAGACAGGTCAGCACAGAGGAGCACAGATGCAGTGACTCCAGGTCAAGGGGGGGCAGAGCCTCAACCTGCACGCCCCTCCCCGGCGACTTGAACATGTTGCTGATCAGCGTGTCTAGAACGAGATCCGCATCATGGGATGATGTCTGGTCTGTAATGAGACATTTGTCAAGCAATAGTATCAGCAAGTCTGCAATGAGATGCATCTAATGCAGTGATGTCTGTAATGAGACAAAGTCAAAGAATAGTGATCAGCATGACTCTAATGAGATGGACCCATTGGGTGAACATATGCAGTTCAGCACATTTGAATCAAAATGTACAATAGGTGCTAATCAATGCATCTGCTACTGGGCAAGCAGCACTGATCAATGTGTCTATAACATAAGTACATTTCGGGACGCTGATCAGCATGTCAATGTGACAGTGATCTTGGGGTAAGGATCACCATGTCAGTTATGAAATTTGTGTAGCATCGTGTTGCTCGGCATGCCTTTAAAGACACATGGCTGCAATGAGACATGCATTGTGGTGTATTGATCTGCATAGAGTATGTATTCGGATATATGCACTGTAGTATAATGATCTGTATGTTGTAAGTATTTGGACATGCAAGGTGGTGCACTGATCTACATAGTGAATGTATTCGGACATGCATGGTAGTGTATTGATCTGCATAGTGTATGTTTTCCGACATGCATAGTAGTGTATTGATCTGTACAGTGTATATGTCGTGGCTAAAAGTCGGAATTGCCTAAATCTGGGAATTAGGCACAGCTGTTGCCTATTTCAAGGAATAGGCAACAGCACTGCCTAATGTCTGAACTCAAGTTTCTCGCTTGCCTATAACGCGAAATAGGCAGCCTAATACGAGAAATAGGCAGCCTAATACGCGAAATAGGCAAAAAGTGCCTATTTCACGTATTAGGCAAAAACTGAATAGATCTTTCTTCATTAAGCCAAGAAAATACGCGAATTAGGCTGCCTAATTCACAGATTAGCCAAGAATTGCCTGTTCCGTGTAAAATATTTTCTCTTTGGCAATGTTGTAAACTTCAATTAATTGCTAGTCAATTGATTGTTTAAATACATGTATTGACTACTGACTACGTGGGTGAAAATATAACTCGACACGAATACGGAATTTTGCAGGTTTGCATTCTAAAACAAGAAAATGACTTTATACAACAATACCGCCACACTGAGCCCAAGCTCAAAACACGAACTTCACTTTAACGCAATCAAAAATTAACATTGAGCACGTGCATTGCGCTCAGCGCCCTGACAGCCGCGCTCGTGACAACTGTCCTGTGTTGACTAATTCAGATCTGACCAAGGCAAGATTTTTTTTTCTTTTTGTGACAACAAATCATAGAAAATAAAAACTCAAACCTCACAAGCTATAATTTTGCCAGTTGTTCAGAAGAGAAGCTGACACCTTGACAGCACAGTGAAATTTCCTTAGAAGGATGGCCGATGAATTTAAGGAAAGGTTTGAAAAACACCTTCGAGAAGGAAACTATTCAATATGGGTTCTGCCTGATGAGGATACTTACAAGATGATAATTGCACTGCTGTCAAAGGATGCACCTTTGAACCGAAAATTCTATTATGTCAAGGAGAGATTCGAAGTTATCAGCGTCGGAGGGGTGAAAAAAGTGATCAAGGTACGTCTCTCTCTCTCTCTCTCTCTCTCTCTCTCTCTCTCTCTCTCTCTCTCTCTCTCTCTCTCTCTCTCTCTCTCTCTCTCTCTCTCTCTCTCTCTCTCTCTCTCTCTCTCTCTCTCTCTCTCTCTCACCGAAACCTTCAAAACAGAACCCCACTTGAAGTTTTCTGCGGGCGAAAAGGTTCTTCAGGACTGGAAAGAACATCTCTGCCAAAGGACGTCATTTCCAGGCTTGAAAAAGAAGAAGAACTCATCGACCTGTTGAACGCAGGATCTCTCCCAACCGGTGCCGGTTGTGACGACGATGAAACTGCAGATCCACAAACATCGAGGGAAGCCTCCAATGCCACTGTGCACGCATCCACTGACGCCTTGAATGTCACTGTGCCCCCAGTTCCAGAGGCATCAACTGACGCCTTAAATGCCGCAGTGCCCACAGGTCCAGAGACATCCATGGAATTCTTGCATGCCACTGTTCCTGTAGATCCAGACGCATCCATGGAATCTTTGAATGGCACTGTGCCCACAGATCCAGAGGCAGCCATGGAAGCTTCTAGCGCCAATGGGCCCTCTGATTCACCGACAGATTTGGCAGACATTTGACTCTCATGCAGGACATTTGGAAGGACGCCACTGAGGGTCAAAACAAAAGTAGGGCGGAAATGCTCAGAACCACTGTAGCAAATCTGGCACCACTCGCATCAAATGATCCAGTTCTCATTCCTGTCAGCGAGTTTGATCGTGGCCGACTGGATTGCAGAAATGTCCCTGGGGTCGTCATCAGCGTACAAAACGACATGTACCAGATCGGCACAACCCACGGCATCATCAACACGATGTTCTCCAGGAATCGGATTATACAAGCAGATTTTCAGATGATCAGTTCTGACATGGTTGATGAGACACAAGTTCTCTCTTTCAGACAAATTGCTGCCTTGCATTCAAAGCATGGTGGGCAAGGCTTTTCAAAATGTTCTTGTTTAGGACAGTGCAAAATTAGACGTTGCAAATGCATAAAAAACAACACATTGTGCCACAGCCACTGCCACCCACTGAGTAATGCCTGCAAAAATAAGCATGATTAAGGCTTTTTTTTTTTGGGGGGGGGGTGTCTTGTTTTGTGGGTTTTTCCACCTTCACGTTTTCACATTAGTCCTGACATGGTCGATGTGACATTATTTTTTCTTGAAGAAATAATTCCTTAAATTTAAGGCTTTTTCATTTTTAATGTAATGTAACATTTGTTCTTTATTTTTTCTTGAAGATATAATTCCTTAAATTTAAGGCTTTTTCATATTTAATGTAATGTAACATTTGTTCTTTTTTTCCTTGAAGAAATAATTCCTTAAATTTAAGGCTTTTTCATATTTCTCTTTCGGTATGAGAGAGAGAGAGAGAGAGAGAGAGAGAGAGAGAGAGAGAGAGAGAGAGAGAGAGAGAGGAGAGAGAGAGAGGGGGGGGGGGAGAGGGAGAGGGAGAGAGAGGGAGAGGGAGAGGGAGAGAGAGGGAGAGAGAGAGAGAGAGAGAGAGAGAGAGAGAGAGAGAGAGAGAGAGAGAGAGAGAGAGAGAGAGAGAGAGAGAGAGAGAGAGAGAGAGAGAGAGAGAACAGTGTGATTTTGGTCCTTATTATTTTTGCCTCACCTTAAAAATAATATTGAAAATAAATCTGGATTTTTTAACGTATCACGCCCTACGGCTTTTTCATATTTAATGTAATGTAACATTTGTTCTTTATTTTTCCTTGAATAAATAATTCCTTAAATTTAAGGCTTTTTCATATTTAATGTAATGTAACATTTGTTCTTTATTTTTCCTTGAAGATATAATTCCTTAAATTTAAGGCTTTTTCACATTTAATGTAATGTAACATTTGTTCTTTTTTTTCCTTGAAGAAATAATTCCTTAAATTTAAGGCTTTTTCATATTTTTCTTTAGTTGAGAGAGAGAGAGAGAGAGAGAGAGAGAGAGAGAGAGAGAGAGACAGAGAGAGAGAGAGAGAGAGAGAGAGAGAGAGAGAGAGAGAGAGAGAGAGAGAGAGAGAGAGAGAGAGAGTACAGTGTGATTTTGGTCATATTATTTTTGCCTCACCTTAAAAATAATGTTGAAAATAAATCTGGATTTTTAAACGTATCACGCTCTCCTCTTCATTAGCTCTTCATGTCATTTTTGTGTGAGTGTGTGTGTGGTGGTTTTTTGTTTGTTTATTTTATCGCCTCTATCAAGATATAATTTGAAAACAATACTCACCCAAAACTACATCACACTTGTAAAGCAGAGCAAAAACTTACCAAACCAAAAATAAAAATGTCAAAAAGTTGCAAACAACAATGCAAAGAGAAGAAACTGAAAGCAAACAACAAAACTACATATAATGCAATGGAACAGGCAATTTGTGGCTAATCTGTGAATTAGGCAGCCCAATTCACGTATTTTCTTGGCTTAATGAAGAAACATCAATGTCAGTTTTTGCCTAATACGTGAAATAGGCACTTTTTGCCTATTTCGCGTATTAGGCTGCCTATTTCGCGTATTAGGCTACCTATTTCGCGTTATAGGCAGGCGAGAAACTTTGAGTTCACAGATTAGGCACCGCTGTTGCCTATTTCAGGGATTAGGCAAAAGGCTGCCTAATTCCCAGATTTAGGCAATTCCGACTTTTAGCCACGACATATATATTTGGACATGCAAGGTGGTGCATTGATCTGCATAATGTATGTATTTCGACATGCAAGGTAGTGAATCCATATGCATAGTGTATGTATTCAGACATGCATGGTAGTGTACTGATCTGTATATTGTATGTATTTGGACATGCATGGTGGTGTGCCAACATTTTGCAATGGGCCTGTTAATTGACAGGCATCTTCATATACTGATCAAGGCAACACTCACAAAGTTATACTCAGCACACAGATGTTATTGTTAGGTGAATGAAACTATGGCCCGGAACTAAATCAAGTCAAACATCTGCTATAAATGCACATGGGTTAAAAACAAAGAAAAAAAACAAAGAAAAAACCTTTTTTTAAATTCAACAAGGATATTAAAACTATAAGATTCAAGGGTGATATCAAATGTTATAAGATTTGTTAAAATGATTACAATTCATCATTTTGATAATTAGTTGACCACCATAAATCTTTTAACCTTTAGTGCGCCGCCGGCGACTTGTGTCGCCACAGCGTACTTTCCCCTGACGACCGCCGGCGACACAGGTCGCTGAGCGATAGTGACGTGCTTTATTTACGTGCCTAACGCAGCCTTCAAGTCATGCTGTTCTAAAAATATCACAGCCTCGCACAGAGATCACGTGGCAACGAGATCCGCCATTTTGTCGATTGAGGGGACGCGCGGCGAATTTTCAGCGAATTTGTTCACGAAGTTCGTCTTTGCCGTTTGTGAACGGGACTTTTTTCTTTGCCAGTATGGCGACTGACGAAGAAGTTGAAGCGCTTGTGGAGTTATTTTTTTATTCTGACTCTCAGAATATGAATTCGAAGGCTTTACTGACATTGATGTGATGGGAGATATATCATAGAGAGCAAACACGTGCTTCGACCGATCGATGTGTTGTGGTCTGTAGATCGACAGGAGGAGCGGAAGCTTGATTCAGATGAAAATGACTCGGCTGACTTCCCTAGCATAAGTAATTGTAGGATTTTTTGTTTTGTTTTACACTAAAACATTTTCAGATGTATTTCCAAGTAATCAAAAGCTGTTGTATTCTTGAATCAATAGAGCAGTGTAGGAAAACACAGTGCTTCTACCGATGGCGATGTGTTGTGGTCTGTAGATCGAGAGTCCCGAGCGGAAGCTTGATTCAGATGAAAATGACTCGGCTGACTTCCCTAGCATAAAAAATTGTAGGATTTTTTGTTTTGTTTTTGTTTTACCCTAAAACATTTTCAGATGTTCAGATTACTTGGAGACTCTATGCACTTTTGCATTTTCATCAAAAGCTGTTGTATTCTTAAATAAATAGAGCAGTGTAGGAAAACACAGTGAATTTGTTTGTTTTTTGTTGTTGTCTGTGTTCCATGATTTTTTAGCAGCCAAAAAAAAATTATATTGCATTTTCATTAATTGCACCATATAGGCCATCCATTTTTCTACTCACCCTCCAAAAATCTACTTCAAAGCTTGAATAGATAATAAATGATGATTTTTTAAGTAAACATGGTGTCGAATTTGACCACACATAAAAAAATTTGTGGCTCTGGGGTAAAGCAATGACGAAAATTGGTGGCGCTCTAAAGGTTAAAGAGCTTATCAACACACACAAAAACCTCCTGTCAAATATTAGGATATTTTGCAATTAGGCAAAGTTTGGAAGGATCAGACAAGACCAGATTTCTTTGGGAAAGGGTGCAGCACACTTCCAAATCACCATGGCTGACCCTGCAGAGTGGAGGAAGGAGAAGGGCTTCCGTGAGCCATTCTGTGAACCCAAGTCAGTAGTGACTCTGGCGTAATGAATGCGTAATAGACTTGACCCTTTGCATTACAGCATTGCGCCAAAAATATTTTGCTCCGGATACTCAACCCCCCCCCTTTTTTTAAACAGAAATCATTCAGATGTCAAAACTTGTTCCCATTTCAACACAAACATTTTATTTTATCGAATAAACGCCTGTTTATTGCCTTAACAAGCGTAATTTATGAATTTTGTGCGAAATAGTCTCAGAACTACTTTAACTGCGTATGTCAGGGAGCAGAGAGGGGTATCTCACAAGCCTCTCATGTGACCTCTATTTGAATATTTCAGATGGAATCCTTCCATCATGTGATATGAACTGTGCTAGAGACTCTTTTGCCGGCAGGCAAAGTCTCTAGTAGACTAGAATGTCTATGAGCTGGAGGCTGACCTGATCGGATGGGGGAGGAGGAGAAGAGCATGAGGGAGGAGCGGCGGGTGGAGCCAGTGTCACTCTGGGTGGGGGAGGGGGGCGGTGTGGCTGCCACCAGGTGACGGTGTTTCTCCAGGACAGACTCCAATACATCTGCAACAAAGCAACTAAGTTCAGTGATGAGGCTATTTGTTACATGTGTGGTGGGAGGTGGAGGCAAGCCTTGATGGTACAAGGGCCCAGGCATGAGACAAAATCGCTGCTGCTTTCCACAACTGGGTATAAGAGCTCCTGGCTGGTCCCAGGCATGATGATAATGGCCTGGACCAACCCAAGACCGTGGTGACAGTGGTCTCTCCCCCAGATGGGATGGGGTCTCTCAAGAGACTGGTGGTGGTCGTCCGTCTAGACCTGCCGACAGTCCCTCCTTATCAAAGAAATGCGTGGACCTCAGGGGAGCCAGGCTTGGGATCAGTGGTCGCGGATCTCAGTCTGTCTCTGGATTGTGTTTTCCTAATTATAGAAAAAGGCTCATTGCTGCCTTATACTTACTCGAAATTATTCACACCAAGTGTTGCCTCGATAGGCATAACAAAGTCAACCGAATGAATATTGCACCATTGCAATCAGATGTCTTAATTTAGAGAAAGCATCAAATTTGTCTTTTGTTTCTAACAATTTAGGCATAGCGCGCGAGAATGACAGGAGGGACTATCAGCGGTCTCATGTCAAGTTCAATTAACAAACGATAAGGAAAGGCCGCTGTGCGACAATCCCGGACTGATAAGCTACATAGTAGGCCGGTCCCACAACATATATAACACGGGCGTCCGAGACGCAGGATACATGATAGAGGGAGGAGAGAGGGGAACAATGCAATGTCGGGGGGAGGGGAAGGAGAGAGAGAGAGAGAGAGAGAGAGAGAGAGAGAGAGAGAGAGAGAGAGAGAGAGAGAGAGAGAGAGAGAGAGAGAGAGAGAGAGAGAGAGAGAGAGAGAGAGAGAGAGAGAGAGAGATTGAGAGAGAGAGAGTCCATGTTAAGACTTCGGGCTTCACTTCACCCGGTCACACATGCAACAAAACTCAGTGAGGAAGCCAACAGAACTGCAAGTAAAAATTCACCAGCAACTACAACTTTAACATGACACAGCAACAAACCAAGTGATGACTCTATCATGGCTGTAACACAGCAATAAAACTCAGCAAAGAAGTTAACACATTTATTATGTAACAAACAAAAAATTCAACATCCTCTGTTAACAAGGCAGCAAAATTCAATGATGACTCCAACACATCCGTAACACAGCACACAATTCAGCACTAGCTCTGACACATTCACAACACAGCTGCATAATTCAGTATGCAGTCAAAACGTGTGCAACACAAGAGGGCACAGCTAGGAAATCACCACCATACTTTCACTTACAAATCCCCAATCTGTAGATGCCAATGTAATGACAAATGAATGAGACATGAATTAGTGGTGATTGTACAGACTGTTGTGGAGATCTCCATGCTGTCATTACTGCTACAACCACTGCTAATGAAATAAACAGAACTCTGCTTCATTCCCTTTCATCCACAGGCAGTTTGGGGCAGGCATGGATTGAATTTTGTTTGGGAAGACAGAGGCAACTACTCATCAGTCTAACACTTATTTTTGTTAACATTATCGGCACAATTTTACAGCAACAACACACAAAACACAGAACAGTACTATCCACTGACAAACTGCAACATAGAAGTAGGCACAGCAACACCAGCAAGCACATCGAGTCACACTGCATGATCACACTGCAGGAGCTCGCAGCTGTGAGGCAAACAGTTCATTAAAACAAAGAACATGTACACACGCTGGCACTCTCCAATCTTCATAGACCCACGAGGTCTCTTCAGAAATACACCTTTCCTAAAGATATTTCTCACTCTGTCTCTTGAGCTGTATGTCTTAGACACAAGCCATTTCACATACATGCTTACCCCCACACATACTCCTCATGCTTCCCTTTCACACAACTGCACCTATCAACCTTGCTCAAGCCAGGGCTTCATGAAAAGAAACATGGAAGGAGCACATACTGTTGAGGAGGCTGAGGATGGTGGGGACTTGGGTGAGCAGCAGGCGGTGCAGCTCTTCCTTGCGTGCCATGCTCAGGTCCTCTCTAGGTGAGGCCAGCTCCTCTGAGGCTGTCTGCAGCAAGTTGACCCCCAGTGCCACTGTGTCTGGCTGCTGCAGCAACTGTGGCAAAGAGAATGGAATGTGATGTGTTTTGAGTAAAAAGTAGTAACGAGATGGGACATGGTGTGTTTTGAGTAAAAAATAGTGAAGAGATGAGATATGATGTGTTATGAGTAAAAAGTGATACAGAGATGAGGGTGTGACGTGTCCACATACACAGCAAGTGATAAATAGATGCATTATGATACACTACCAGTAAAAAGTGATGAGATGTGATGAGCTATGATTAATTAAGCCACAGTGATAGTGAATTCATTATTGCAACACATTACATAATGTGGAGGCAGCTGTGTCAACAAAGATAAACCAGCTTTCGCACCAGAAATAAGATAGATACTTTTTCATGGTATAAACTATAATACACAAAAACAGAGACAATGACAGTCTACATAAATAAGGAGTGCTCAGAATGCTTTTTGTGGTGCAAAACTTTTCAAAACCAGGGGTCTTCACTTGCCCATGTTCTTATTCAACAGAGGTTCCATTATGATTCAGCTGTAATCAAGGATTGTTATCATAATGTCCTTCAAGAATACTTGATTGTGTGTGTGTGTGTGTGTGTGTGTGTGTGTGTGTGTGTGTGTGTGTGTGTGTGTGTGTGTGTGTGTGTGTGTGTGTGCATGGGTGTGTGCATGCACTTTTATCCAAAAGTTAATTCCTTTTCAAACATCCATATGTTAAATGATCTATCTTACCTCAACAGTTCTTTGCATTTAAACGTAAACTTATTTTTACCATGCCCTGACATCAGCATGTGTGGTTGCATGGCTTCAATCAATCAAAGACAACAATCATTGAGGCAATTAACATCATGCATCAAGCCATCATCACCATTTCAGTCACTCTTGGCAAGCACCATTATGAAAATCCACATTTCAAGTACTTGAAGTAGCATGTGCTTCCCCACTCATGCTTGACTACAGTGAGACTACTCATCAGGGCAAAGTGCAGCTCTTCCACCCCCACAGGCTAATGGTGAGACAGGAAAGCATGAGCCCAGACAGAAATATAATCTTCTCTCTTTCCCACTGTAGTATAGCAATGGCAGAGACAGGAAAGCATGAGCCCAGACAGAAATATAATCTTCTCTCTTTCCCACTGTAGTATAGCAATGGCAGAGACAGGAAAGCATGAGCCCAGACAGAAATATAATCTTCTCTCTTTCCCACTGTAGTAGGAGCAATGGCAGCTTACTCCACTGCCCGTGCATGTTCAGTCACTGGTATTTTTAGAAACAGGTTTCCATCCTTGAATAAGACAACTGGCACTGATAAAATCAGCAACATCACTTCCTGTATCATGTTTGGACCACAGAGCCCACATAGGTCAAACCGAATGAAGGAGAACTTTAATAACACAGTAAGGAAGAAAAAATGAGACAATGCAAAGTTTTGCAGTCAACATCCTGAAATGACAGAGAGGCTAAACAGTGCCTCCAAAAGTAAAGATGCATAAGTGATGGTAAATCCCTAAATGTGGTGGTCTTTCACGTAGACATATTACTCATATCCCTTTACACCTCCACCCCCCTCCCCCCATCCCCCCAGGTGAATTGGCCACTTGATCAATCCTTTCCTGGCTGGCACAAGATGACAAGCACAGAAAGAACAGAAAGAAAGCATCCAGTTTGTACCAACTCGGGAGTATTCTAACCCAACACTAGCCCACACTCTCTGAAAGGGTAGTTGAACTACAACGTACCTTCATGTCACCCACAGGCACCCTGGTTTACTCCTGGTTAGGGAAAGGCAGTGTATGGCAGGCACCATGCCAAAAGATGCACTTTTAGGTTCAGCGCAGCTTTAAATATTGCACCCTTGAGCCAAATGCAAGAATGAAAAATCCCTGAAAATCTAGGGGAGTTCTAGTGACATGCCTCCCTGGAGAGAAAAAAATGGGAACTTTGATTCAAAATGGTGCAATCTGGCATCACTGACACAATACTAGGACAATCAACACTTTGGATCTTCCATCTCCTCTTGGTGCTCTTTTCATGCTGTTTTATGCCCAAAGTCCATAATGCAAGCAAACTTCTTCTTGATTGGAGCAAACCTCTGACTTGGACCATTCAAAGCCTCAATTCTGGGTAGAATTGCTCCTTTTATGTGGCACAAACAGCTTTGTATTTTCTGCTGGAGAGCATTTGTCTATTCAGAGAAACTGAGTGTGCATACATAGCTCAGTTAAGTTCCAAACAAATACCCTTTCATTTGAGATCTCCTTTCAGCAACCCCAAGATTTTCTTCTCTTTTGTATTTATGAAGTGGTCACATTTCCAACAACAAGGACCATCTCACACTAGTCACAGTCAAAATTTCTTTTAACACCAATAATGTTTTTTTGCTTCTGACAATACTTTACCAAAATGTTCATTCCTTATGCTATATTGAGATTTAACCAATTAGACAAGAGAAAGGCACTACTAATCATATAAATGGATATAGTTGTACCAGCCCTTGTCATCAGTTCTCATTAGTTAAACTGGAAACACATTTAAAGCAGACTTCTGTGTATCGACGTAGTACTAGTAGTGGTAAAACATGCAGACTGCATGCCAAGCTAACTAGACAGGAACTGCAAGTTCAACGGACAGAGCCATCCCACATTGCAGAAGAAACTCTTTGCAGTATTCAATAGTGTTGTGTTGCACACGCACAAAACTGACAAACAGATTTCAGTTCTTGGTTTCTTGGTTTATTCTTGATGCCTCTTTCTCAACTGTCCTCATCACTGTCCTACGTAACTTTCTTCATTACGTCATCATCACTAAAAACTGTTTGTCTCGGTCCAGTCTGATTTGTGCAAGGATACAACAAATAGAACTTTAGAAACCCATACCTGCAAGATGCTTGGGAAGAAGTCTGGGTAGAAGTGTGGCCAGTCTGTTCGTCCAATGTCCACCACAAGTTTGACTAGCTTGTTGCGGACAAAGGCAATGACTTGGCGATGGTGGCTGAGAAGGAACTGGTTCAGCATGGACCGGATCTCCATCTTGTCCTGACTGTCCACGCCCAGCCACTGCTTGTTGATCAGGGTCTGCCAGGAAAAAAGCAGAGAAGGCAATGAGCATCCCCAGTGGCTGGCAGGGAAAAGGAAGAGACACCCACCCATTCATGCAGCAAATCCTCCCTCATCTCCGGCTACTCTGGCTGAAGAATAGCTGTCCCTTTCTATCATTCAATTGTCTTAGACTTCACTGGAATCTTGGAGAAGTCTATGTGTGTTGTTCATCTACAAGTCTGGTCTGCATAGCCAGAGAAGCAAATCTTATGGTGCCTTGAGAAAAATGTGGCAGAAGCTATGGATGTCCTTCCTTCTCTATTTAACCTCCTTTTTGTATGTGTGTGTATGTGCGTGTTCGTGTGTGTGAGTGAGAGAGAGAGAGCAAGAGAGAGAGAGAGAGAGAGAGAGAGAGAGAGAGAGAGAGAGAGAGAGAGAGAGAGAGAAAATATGGGTGGATAGACAGATGGGAGGACAGATGGATGTGAGGACAGAGGGATGGGAGGACAGACGGAGAAAGACAGAGAGAGACAAGAAAAACTTCTCTGTAAATTGCTCAGCATTACAATAAATGTGGCACATTCACAAAAACAGGTAAAAACTTGTTGCAGGGATTGCTACTGCATAGTCACACTGTGGTAAATCAACTTACCTCAAGCACATTGAGGGAGTACATCATGACGTACTCATTCTGAGTGTGTGTCAGAAAAAACTGGCAGTGGCGCCAGGCATCATTGGTTTGGGCAAAACTCCCCAGAATGGATTCTGTGGAAAGAAAAGAAAAGAAAAAGGTTACATCAAAATGCCTTTACTTATAAATTTTGAGATCTAGTCATTCAAAGCAAGCTGCATACAAAGTGCTTTTAAGAAATAGATTCTTTCAGAAGTATAGTCTCTTTTGTAATCTGCTTCAAATAAAAAAGACACAAATTAAAAAAAGAAAATAAATGTAAACTGCTAGGTCTGCTGAAGAAGGTGTTTAACGGTCTTTCAGCCTTTGTAGGCTATTTAAGGCCATTAAGCACGAAAATCACTAGAGCAGTTTAGAGTAAAAGTAATCCAGTCATGGTGTCCCTAGTTATTCGCCTCTTACCAGAACATCCAGGGATAAGCAACATAATCCATGAGATATATATCAAAGACAAATATGATGTTAAACTAACAAGGCGTCTCATCACCTTCGAACCCAGACTGACTAGAAATTCCTGGAGCCAGTGTTTACTCCTCACTGTGAGTCACATCATGTCTTCCATGCTACTACATGAACCAGCCATACAGACATGTACATTTGGAGAACAAATGAATGGGCTCTATGGCCACAAGAAGACCAGATCCATGCAAAATCCACTCACCTATCTGCCTTTTCCTTTCATTGCTTGTTTCTGCACTGAAAAACTCTGACAGCAGGTTCTCCAGGGCACACAATGTTTCACTATTGGATGCCTGTAAATAAATTTTCAGATGGACACAACACCTTTGAGAGTGAATAATGCAATTAATCAAACTATTACAGATTTCAAATGAGCCCATTCTCAAAAGGTGCCCAAGTAATCCAAGAAAAATAAGCTGCAAAGGGTTTAAAAAGTGGAGTTTTCGAGAGTTTCTTGGTTCCAGTAATTTCTTTGAATATGTAATTGTAAAGATAATTGTTTTAGGAATGTCTGTAAATCTCAGTCTTTACTGACCAAGCAGCAGTGTTTTATTTGTGACAGGTGACCTCTACAAAACTCAAAAGACGGGCTAACAATATGTTCTTCAATTTTTGTTCACTTCTATTCAGTTGTTTAACAAAAATGTTGATGATGAAAAAGCCATGGTACGTGTGACATTTCTTTTACATTACTAGTTCTTGCAATATATGGCATTGGCATAAAAATTTACAACACAAATGCTAAAAAAATCATTTTTGTTTCTAACTTCTCATGTGAACATACTGCAGTTGCTGATCTTTGTATTAAAAAAAACTTTAAACTGAAAGGAACCTTGAGATGCTAATTAACATCATGTTCTTTGTGACACACTTGTGTGACACTAAGCAATGGTGTCACATGTCACAAAGAACATTTCGTTGAACATATATCAATAATAGCAGTTGAGTGCAGCAATTCAATGGATCAATATGAAGATGCTGAGAAAGCAGTTGATCATTAATTGGAAAAGGTGAGAGAAAAAAACCAACATATGAACAACTGTTGTCTTAAAAAATACATTGATTTAATTTTAAGTTCTTTGTTACATCCTTTAGGACACCAAAAACTTCATTAGTAACCATTGTCTCAAAGGCCTGGGGCAACCATCTTCACTCATGTAGCAATATATAGACTTCTTTGCTTCAGGCGAATTATTCTACATGTTCATTGTTACTTTTGTTATTTGTGACAGAGAAATTACTCATGACACCACACTGTCACTCAACATCCTGCTTTTCCACCATTGCCTGCATAGTGAAGACTGCACAGACAGCTCCAGTTTTAACAAGGGTTGGAATCTGTCTTCACAGTTTAAAGTTGATGAAATATTTAAAAAACGTATGCCATTCCTGACAATGTGACATCAAATCTTATTTCTGTGAATTTGCTGAAAACACAAATCTAATTATTGGTTACATCATTATGTTACATACAATACATTGTTTAGTTTCTTCTTAACGTATGTAGAAGCAAATTAATTCATCCTGATCCAAACTACGAACAAAATAACATCAGCTAGATGGAGGACAGCAACATTTGTTTTTGTTTTAATAATTAATTAGTATCAAAAGACACACCTGCCTCAAATTGTGTTGTTTATCTGTGCAATGGCAATACTTTTGTGTTGAACAGTTACAATTAAAATGACTTCTGACTCAGCTCTGGGCAGTACTGTCTGACTTGGCACCTTTTGACAGAGACTCCTACATATCTCCAGAAGTGAAAAAAAGTTCCAAGTTAAGCAAAACAATATCTATCTGTGAAGGTCAACTCTGGATGTGCACCAGGATCCCTTGTCTCAGTCAACTAGTGGTTAGTAGTGAGAACTGCAAGGCTGCAAAACACATATGTTGAGATAAGATTAACTGTGTGTTGCACGTGTGTGTGGCGACTGTACATACATGATACATGTGCAGACAAAATGTCTTTACAGGTGACAGGTTCTGGTTTGAACTTAGATCAAGAAAGAAGAATATATACAAAATCATGCTCATCTGCAACCTAAATGCATGAACCTCCAAGCATTAACCAAATCCACCAAGCACAGATTAAACCCTGTTTCCTTCATTCTTGGTGCAACTGTACAACAGAAAGCCAATTAACATGTCTTGCATTAATCACTCCTATTAATATTACACTCAGAAAAAACTTATTTTACACATTTATGTGACATGGAATCAAATCAAATTTAAGAGAAATAATCTAAGGACATGTACATGGCCACATAATCTTTTATAATTTGAAGATATTGTCAATCCAAATACCATCATGGCACATTTCCACTCTATCACAAATGGAATAGTCTGAAACTAAAAGGAAAAGAACTCTCTCTCTCTCTCTCTCTCTCTCTCTCTCTCTCTCTCTCTCTCAAACTTAGATATTACAACTATGGTTCAGATAAATTATATATATATAGTACCCTGCTTGCAGAGAGGGGATTGAATGTGAAGTGCACTTTCTCCTTGCTTGTCCATTGTATGAAGACTTGAGACAGAGATATGCCTTATTGCTCAGTAACACGTACACAAGAGAACTGGGAACCTTATTGTCCACACAGGACTTCATTACAATTCGTTCATTGGCTATGTTCATGTAATATGCATTTAAGCAAAGACAAGATGCTGTAAAGATTGCTGTTGCAGATGATTCAATTTTGTAAGTTGTGATAGGCCCGTGGCATAACAAACAAGAAGGGCAAAGCCCATACGACTCACATGCTTGACCTTGACCTTTATATGACCTTGACCTTCAGGTGACCTTCAAGGTCAAGGTCAAACAACTAAACCTACCAATGACATCATACACAAAGAAATGATTTACACATTTTTCCTACCAAAATACATGTGACCTTGACCCAAGGTCAAGGTCATCCAAGGTCATGCAACACAAAGCTGTTAATTCAAGACATAGGAAGCACAATGGTGCTTATTGGCACTTTCTACCATGATATATAGTCACTTTTAGTGGTTCACTACCCCATTTTGGTCACATTTCATAAGGGTCAAAGTGACCTTGACCTTGATGATATGTGACCAAATGTGTCTCATGATGAAAGTATAACATGTGCCCCACATAATTATTAAGTTTGAAACAGTTATCTTCCATAGTTCAGGGTCAAGGTCACTTCAAAATATGTATACAATCCAACTTTGAAGAGCTCCTGTGACCTTGACCTTGAAGCAAGGTCAACCAAACTGGTATCAAAAGATAGGGCTTGCTTTGACCTATATACCACTTGTAGCTAAGGTCGCCATTCTCAATAACGTGGGAGAAAATTGGGAAAATGTGAAAAATGACTGTTTTTGAGACCACATTTATGGCTCCTGTGACCTTGACCTTGAAGCAAGGTCAAGTCACTATGTATGTTTTTTGAGGCCTTGTCATCATACACCATCATGCCACATTTGGTGTTGATAGACTTAATAGTCTCCGAGAAAAATCCAACGTTTAAGTTTTTTACGGACGCCCGGACGCCCGGACGGACGCCCGGACGGACGGACGACACGGCTCAGTACATAGACTCACTTTTGCTTCGCATGTGAGTCAATAAACCATTCTCTCTCTCTCTCTCTCTCTCTCTCTCTCTCTCTCTCTCTCTCTCTCTCTCTCTCTCTCTCTCTCTCTCTCTCTCTATCTCTTTTGCTGGTTGGATCCTACATGCAGCAGTACATCTCTCTGGCTCAGTCCCAAATCCTACTGTATACCCCAGTGATCACTTCATACACAAAAATAAAACAACAGCACTGTCAGTCATCTGCATTAGAAAACAAATACAAAGAAACTAACAAATCTCTCTTCTGACAACAAAGCAAAGAGAGGTTAAATAAAGTCACGTGAATT